>CAIGQQ010006939.1:32191-57686 GCA_903798035.1 Danio albolineatus
AGAACGCGAGGCTGAGTAAATGATGAATTATTTCTTTAAATAAGTTAGCAGGAGGAAGCTTCACTTCACAGTGCAGAAGACGGACGACTAATACAGTTTTGTAGGACTCGTCTGATAGTATGCTGCAATAATCCATCTACGATGACCACAGCCCGGCGTCCATAAGGACAATCTATCCCATGAGCCTTCGCTGCGAGTCCCAGCGCACCAGAAGCAGACGCACACTCACACACACACACATCATGAGAGCGAAATGGGACAACAGAACTAAACTCCTGCATGCTGCCTTTCTGGGCCAGACGGCTAAGATTCAATTACCGCCAAGCCAATTGGATGGGTTTCAAGCGAGCGAGAGACAGAAGGGGGAGAGGGAGGAAGAAAAACTACACGCATTACATATTCCACCCTTTATGAGCTTTCCAAATGCCTTTTCAACTGCCATTTCTTCCGAAGGCGATAGAAAGCACTTTAGATCTGAATGCGAAACTTGCGCGTCCGCTAAAAACGAGGCCGACGCAAAACAAATGCCAACGTCAGAGCTAAAACAGACTGTGACAAGTGCATTAGCATAAAACGGGACGGCGTAACATGACACGGTAAATGAATCGCGCTGGAAATACAAACAGTGAGACGCTCGTTCTTGTTTGGCGACCGGAGATACATCAAGCGCAGCTCCAATCGAAGCATGTTCGAAACGAGATTGAATTTCTACGGCAGGTGGGTGTGTGTGATGTTAGCAGAGCGAGAGGGAGGAAAAACACGAGAGAGAATGAGTGTGAAAATGGAGAGAAAAGGGAAACAGGTATCGTCTTTCTGAAAGGTCAGGCACTCTCTCTTTCCTCACGCAAATGTGCTGGCCTTTTCAAATTTTTCGTCAGACGCAGCTGAAGTTCACAGTCGCTCGACCAGTGGCAGGCCAACGGTCACAAATTCTAGGTTAAAATCATCCAGAAATCACTGACTTGGGCTGGACGATGAGTCCATAGAACACAACTCCATACAATCCATAAAACACAATGTCCCATAATTCAATCGTTTTAGTAATTATCCTCATCCCAACCCGAACAGAACTTGAACCATTGTTTCTGGCATGGGATTAAGGTGTATTGTATGACTTACTGTAGGTGAAGTCTTGGTATTAACCAATTGCAGCCAGGCACTTCTAATTCTAAAGAGCATTTGATTGGTGACGTGCATGTCAAAGTCACTAGGTGCGTTCGACCTCATGCAGCACTGCGCAGACCGATCGAAATCTGTCTTAAAGCAGTGCATGCTGTTCAGAAATTTTGTCTGGACTGATGCTACGCCGACGCCAGGTGACTGTCACATGTGGCAACAAAGTACTGCGACAATGCTCAGAGATCAGAAGATTGATTCAGCCGGTGCAGCATCTGAAGAGCGACTGCAGGTGCTGCGATGACGACACCGATATTACACGATTGGCTGAGTTCACCACATGACAACAACCATGTGTGTTTCAAGTTTATTATTGGACGACTTTCGTCTCACAAACTTCCAAACAAACAATTAACTTTTTATGCCATCTCTATCTCTATCAAATCATCTTTTTTGTTGAATAATTTGTTTATAAAGGCTAGATTGTTTGCATAGGTTTATTTTTGACCATTTTCATACTGACCCTTTACTGTATACAGCTCCAGATTTAAATTATATATTTTAATGAATAACCAAATATCATGTATATAAGTCTTACGGACTTGTAATATCGTGCCGTCCCATAATATTTTCTTAACAAATTGAGGCAAATAATCATTCAATAAAATAATTTTTAAATCATTTATACATTTATAAAATAGTTTTATCCTGCCAAGCCGTTAAAATCTTTTTAATAAATTTAAAAGTAACATCGTTATATACCTTTTTCTGTGAATTTCTACTGAAAGTGTAGCTCCCTTATTTTGAGAATGTCCTTTTGTTAAATCTTTTTGGATTAATGTGATTATTTAAAAAAGAAAAAAAAAAATCTCGCCATGTGATTTGTCTTCATGCAGCAAAATTCAACCTCGAGGTGTCTGACCTGACAGTCTCGAGTATGGAAGCCCTCCAGTTGTACATACCTTGCTCTAACGACTCATTCACACGGGGCTTCAGTGTCAACGCTTGACGGAGGGCGTGTCTGAAGTTTGAGTGGCTACTCTCTGAACTGGGATATTTGCATAAAGCGATCTGATTGGCTGACGCTTCCGCTGGCGCTTGAAAAGTTGAGAATTTTTCAACTTCTGCAGCGAGCAATGCGGCTGAAGCGGCGCCGACGGATCCACAATGCAGTTCGGCACCTCTAGTTGTACATACCTCGCTCTAAGCAGGATACCAACTGGTGTTAGGTGGGTGTGCTAACAAATAGGACTTTTAAGCAAAAAAAAAAAAAAAAAAAAAACAACATTGGCTATTAAAGTCAGGGGACCTTTAATCACTCCTGTCTGGGTCATGGCACCAGTTTGATCCCTCCACTTTTACATGCCTCACTCTTAGTAGGATAATGGTGATAGGTGGGTTTGCTAACATTTAGGACTTTAAAGCAAAAAAACAAAAAAACATTGGCTATTAAAGTCAGGTCGTCTTTCATCATTCCCATCCGGGTCACGGCACCACTGTAACCCCTCCAGTTGCACATGCCTCACTCCGAGCAGGATTCAGACTGGATTTAGGTTGGTGTGCTAACATATAGGTTTTTAAAGTCCGCAAAAAACATTGGATATTAAAGTTAGGTAGTCTTTCATCACTCCCATCCGGGTCATGGCACCAATATAACACCTCCAGTTGTACATACCTCACTCTAAGCAGAACACAAACTGGTGTTAGGTGTGTGTGCTTACAAAAAGACTTTAAAGCAAAAAACATTGGATATTAAAGTGAGGGGATCTTTAATCACTCTTGTCTGTGTCACGGCACCAATGTAACCCCTCCAGGTGTACATGATTCAGACTGGAGTTAGGTGGGTGTGCTAACATACAGGTTTTTAAAGTCTAAAAAACATTTAATTTTAATGTCACTCCCATCAGGGTCACGGCACCAATGTAACCACTTCCAGTTGTGCATGCCTCACTATGAGTAGGATTCAGACTGCTGTTCGGTGTGTGTGCTAACACATAGGACTCTAAAGTCTGCAGCCTCCAGCATCAGTCACTAATGTGCCTCTTGAGACCAGACAAGCGAGCTTTAGTCACACAAGCTGGTTGATGTGCTTTATAAACAGAGCCTAAATGGTGCTACTAGCTAACTACTCTTTAAATGAATCAAAACGAAGAGCAACATTCAATGTGAATTTGAATCGAGTACGTCTCACTCTTTATAGGAAGTAAAGCGGGAATGATGGGAAGACTCATTTGCTGAATTACAATCTAAACAATTAAAACAATAGGGGAATATTCATTCATTCATTCTGCTTAGTCCTTCGTTTATAGCGGAATAAACTGCCAACTATATGTATGTTTTACACAGGGGATGCCCTTTCAGCTGCAACCTAGTACTGGGAAACACCCATACACGCTCGCATTCACACACACTCACACACTACGGCCAATTTAGTTAATCCAAATCACCTATAGCGCATGTGTTTGGACTGTCGGGGAAACCGGAGCACCCGGAGGAAACCCATACAAAAACGGGTAGAACATGCAAACTCCATGCAGAAATGCCAGCTGAGACTGGAACCAGCAACCTTCTTGTTTTGATTCAATAGTGCTAACCACTAAGCCACCTTGCCACCCACACGGAAATATATTAGTTTGTTTTTTATTCAAAATCAATTGTGAATGGCGTACAGTCCTGACCCACATCATAATTCCAACACAAACAAACAGCAAATGACTCCAAATCAACACAAACGCAACAATCTACCTTCCACCAATGACATAAACCATCTTCCTCAGCTTGTGTTTAATGATGCTTTATCTTTGGCCTGTGAGATAATCCCACCAAGCCAAACTGCACCTCAAATATAAACGTTCACGTTTGCTCCAAACCGCTCCAAAATCCTCACCTTTCGCGTTCCACATGACAACTCACTGCCAGACGTGCTGGCTGAGGCAGTTTTTCCCTATCCGTCTCAGCTTGGGAATCAATTCAGCAGGGAGGATTTCCTCTCATTACCCCTGCAGGGCTCTGGGTGCACAGACGAAAACCTGGTCACGGCGGAACTGAAGCGTTTAGCGAGGATGAACATTGGTGGACCCCGCCGATTGTGTGTGTGGACGTGTCGACAGGAATTACATCTTAAAAGTAAAGTGTTTGTGTTTGTGTTGAACACGGAAGTAAAACTTGTCTCGCTTAGGGAATTGAAGCCTGTGTGTGTCTTTCACCAGCAGATGCTGCTGTGCCACAAGCAGTGATTCTCCAGACGCCTATTTTTTTACCGTGTGTCCGTTGCCTCCTGTGTGTTTCCACTGGATGTAACTAGCAGCCGGGGACATGTGGGCTCTCTCAGATTACGCCTCACTCTATAATTCTGTCGGATGTTGCAAGCGAATCAGCAGCAGTTAATAGGAGTAATGACCTTGACGGTGAATTCCTGCGTCCTTCAATGGCTGTGTGAGCGCCGTCCTATTAGTTCGGCCGTAAACCACGTGTTTCATGTAAATCTGCTGAAGCGTGAGTCATCAATAAACGAAAGCTCATTCAATTATACGGCGGATGCTGCTTCGGGGATGACATACGCGGTCAACGTTTGTGCAAATGCAAGCGATGCTTGGTGGTATTGGTGAAACTTTTGTCACGTCGAGGCTGCTTTTTGAGGCCTTTCAGCAACGTTTGAAAATCCTTTCTGAACATTTCTGCTCTGAAGATTCAGCTCAAATGAAAGCGAATCACTTTTATTGTCACATAATCAGCAGCACGTGTGCTATGATGAGTGAAAAGCTTGGATGCTGGCTCCAATACAACGACATACTCCAAAACAATGTACCAAAGACAACGAATAAGTAAAAACAAACACATTACACGGATATTCAGACAAAAATAGACAAGTATCATTCAGGAAATAGCTCAGAATACCACGAATACTTTAGACCAGTGTTTCTCAACTGGTGGGAAACATTTTTAGTGGGTCGCGGAGTGCGTGGTCAAAAAAAAAAATTTAAATAATAATTTATTTTGCTTATATCGGACTTTTATTTTTGAAATGCGCGCGCGACAACAGTTCAGTTTAGTTCGGTCACTGAACATTTCTCTACCCTAACCACTGTTTACAGTATTTATCGTTTTTACTTTGTAATATTTCCATAATTTGATACATTTTGTTGAATGCAACAATAAAATATTGGGTCGCGGCTTGATGACCATGTAAAAATGTGGGTCCCGTGGCCAAACCAGTTGAGAACCACTGATCTAGACTTTACAATAAGTAAAGTGTATTTATAAACAAATTTCGAGAGGATCACGTGCCTATGATTGTTCTCAGCTGTTCCAGCGTCAGCTCATGATCGATTATCCAATCAGATGATTCCTAACTCTCTATAAATAACCAAATTTTTTCTTATCTCATTATCTTCGTCTTGAAGAACCCCCCCTACCCACCCCTACTTTCCCTCCTTTTCCTATGGGCGGCACGGCGGCCCAGTGATTATCACTGTTGCCTCACAGCAAGAATGCCTTTGGTTTAAGTCGCTACTAAACCAGTTGACATTTCTGTGCAGAGTTTCGCTTGTTCTCCCCGTGCTCGTGTGGGTTTTCCCCAGGTTCTCCGGTTTTCTCCCCGGTCCAAAAAACAAGCACCCTAAGTAAATTGAACACACAAATTGATTCCACAGTCAAGCTCTTAGCGAGTACACCTCACCTCAGTTCCGTCACTAGCTGGAAATAAGCCAAGGGGGAGTTCATCGAGATCTACCCGAGCTCAAACTCTCCTTTCGCCCTGCAAACAGGAGGGAGCCCAGGGCTCGAGGATCTCATAAGCTCAGGGCTCTCTTCTGGGACAGCATGCCAAACATGCTTTATTATCAATCATCAGCTAAGTGTGAACTCTTGAAAGTTGTATTAGTTAATGTTAATGCCTTTACTAACATGAACAAACAATGAACAAGATATTTTTATTTCAGTTTTTGTTCATGTTAGTTGATGAAAATAAAGTTTGTTGTTAGTTCATGTTAACTCACTGTGCATTAACTAATGTTAACCAGCATGACTTTGGATGTTAATAAAGCATTAGTAAATGCTGAACTATGATTAATAAACACTGTACAATCAGTGGTTAAACTACAAATACTCAAACTACTGTGATAAAGTAGTTTTCTCAGGAATTGTACTTTACTAAGTAGTTTTAAAAATGTGTATTTTTACTTTCCCTCGAGTAAATTTTTAGTGCAGTATCTGTGCTTTTACTCCACTACTTTCCTTCAACCTGCAGTCACTACTTTATTTTATTGTCTATGGTGATAAGAAAGATCAGTCCTGTGAGTCCTGTCCAATCAAATCACACAAAGAAGATAAATCGCATCCTAATGAGCTACCTCAAGGCATGGCGATTTATAACTACAGCAAACTGTTTGGAAGTATTTTAAGTGTACAAGAAGATGTCCAAAATCTTTACACGCATTGACCCAGAGAATGTTTAGATGCATGTTACTGATGAGAAGATGACAGATGTTTACTGTATGATGACCCAAATGGCCTCAAAGCAGGTTTTTTTCTAGTGGTCAATCGGGCCCTTTCAAAATTGTCCCTGGCCCCACAAAAAGAGAAGTTAATAGCAATTTCTTAGCCACATATTTTAAATAATGTGTCAAAACCGATATCTGTGAATCTAGAATTTATATATTATTAAAATGTTAATAAATGTGTAATAAGCAAATAAAAAAAGCAGTTATATTGTTATCTTGTAGTTCTAAATTATTTAACAAAAGGTGACTGACTTGCCAAACTGATAGCAAACTATGCAAAACATCACTTGATTTTTAATTTTTTATTTTTTTTTATTTTTTGTCGTGTTGTCCCTGCGTAAATGTCTGCTTCCAAGACATTAGAAACAGACCTTTTCTTTTAGCCTCATAATTTGATGCTGTTGCTGTCTCTCTGTACTGATAACCAGGTTATGGAAAAAAATCATGTGTGATTTTCAAGAGAAATCAAAAAAGCAATATGGTGTTTACGACATCACAGAGAAGGTAGCATTTAAAGGCTTAAAAGCACAAACTTTCTTGATTCTAAGACTGTATTTGCACACAACTGACAAAAAGTCGCAGGCAAATTAAACTTTAGTGACAAAGCAGCACTGGCCGGATTGGGCCAGTAATGATCCTGTCTACTGTCCCGAGTGTCTCTCACGCTGGCCTTGGGCCATTGGGAAGTCCTTTTTGTTGAGCCATGACTTAAAGACCCAGCAAGCACAAGACATCAACATGACATCAGATTGACGTTGTACCCCAACCTCATGGGGATGTTGTATTTTGTTTGGAAATTAAAATCGGGTTGACGTCAGAACTCAACGTCAGACCAACACCAATGTTCAACATAAAATCAACCAAAAATCAACGTCTAATGATGTTAAAGCTTGATGTTTTGTGGACATTACCAATATGACGTCTATCAGATGTTGGATATTGGTTGCCATACCTGACGAATAAATGTCAGTATTTGACGTCATTATGACGTTTTTTAAGTTGCTGGCTCGACGTTGGAATTGGTCACTTTGTAACACAACCTAAAATCAACCAAATATCAACATCATTTGACATTGTACATCATTTGACAAAATAACATTGTCCTTAGACGCTGGCTGGACATCGAATTTTGGTCACCTGACATCACAACATAAATCTAACCTGATATTAACATCTTATGATGTTGTGTGCCTGCTGGGCAATAACTAAATGCACTACAGAATGTTTCGTTTACACACATCCACAAATTACATGTAAATGCATCAGCTTTTTTACAGTGTAATACTCACTACTCGAGTAGGCATGGGACAATAACCGTTTTCAAGGTATACCACGGCATGGAAACGTCAAGGTTTTCATACCGCCACAATTTTCTGCTATACCGTTCCTAAGATATGGGTGATATTTTTATTTACATTTTTTTCTTAGTTTTTTTAGGTGTAAATTGTGACATCTGTGTTTTTGAAACAAATGAAGACCGCAGAAGTCAATGATTCACTTGAATTATTCAGCCTGACATGTTTACTGCCCCAAAATGTTGTAAATGTTTCTCAAAATAAAATATATTGTGTTCAAAGGGGAAAAAGATTTAGTTTTTCACCCAGAAATTTAAAAAGAATATATTTTAGAGCAGTAAACACAATACCGTCATACCACGAAACCGTGATATTTTTATCCAAGGTTATCATACCGTCAGAATCTTATACCGGCCCATGCCTACTCTTGAGTACTTTTGAAAGGTCTAAAGGTCTTTTTACTCATACTTTGAGTAAAATTTACTACAGATACTTTTACTCTACTTGCACTACATTTTAGGCAAGTAATAGCACTTTTAATTGAGTATGATGTTACAGTACTCTTTCCACCACTGCGAACTAAACCTTACTGTAAAGTGTGACCCACCTTTAAATTGAAAACAGTTCTTTTTAATTAAAATAACATATCACAATATTATGCTGTAGTGCTTTTTATATCAAAATAAATCATTGTTTCTAAAAACAGTCAATGTTTTTGCAAACGCAAGTAAGGATTTCTGGTTTTGGTGAAACTTTTTTTGTCGTGTCGATGCATGATGTGTGTCAAGGCTGCTGTGTAGGAGGCCTTTGCGTCGTTCACAGTGTAAATGACAACACTCAAGGTGTCACTCCATCTGGACTGTGGAAAGTCATGAGAACTTGAAGAACACAGCAGTATTGCTGCACATTCCTCATATTCTACAGTAAATATACACACTGATGTTCAAAAGTGTGTACGATTTTTCTTAGATGAGTGGAAAGTGACAGTACAGACAATTATAATAATATTACTTACAGAACATTGTTTTGATCGGGGAGTCACTTTAGTGTATTTGGGAAGCACAATCGTCTCACAGCAAGAAGGTCGCTGGTTCGAGCCTTGGCTGGGTCAGTTGTGGGTCGGCTGGGTTAGTTGTGGAGCTTGCATTTTCCTCTGGGTGCTCCGGTCTCCAAAGAATGCAGTATAGGTGAATTGGGAAAGCTAAATTGTCTGTAATGTATGAGTGTGAATGAGTGTGTATGGATGTTTCTCAGAGATGGGTTGCAGCAGGAAGGGCATCTGCTGCGTAAAATATATGCTGGATAAGTTGGAGGTTCATTCCGCTGTGGCGACCCCGGATTAATAAAGGGACTCAGCCGAAAAGAAAATGAATGAATGAATGAATTTTGTTAGTTTACTTTTTTAACCACTTAACTACAAAAAACTGATTTGAAATGTATCAATGAAATGTTTTAATGAATCAGATTTTTCTCAAATGTACAAACTGTCACCCGATGGATAGAAGACAATGCAGAGACATCACTGAGCAAATAAAGGCAATGGCAGATTCTGCTTGTGTATTCAGTATTGATTCTACTGTTATAAATGTGATAATGTTTTTTATTTTAATAAGTTATAATATAAAAAATACTGCATTAGTTAATACAATTTAAAGTACTGTTTTCTATTTATTTTTAAATATTATGAGAAAATAAATTTGGAAATTACCCATGGCAACTCGGACCTTGGCTTTTAAGGCATTTTTTTCTCGGACATTACATTAATGTTTTTTTGTGTTTCTATATGGAAAAACAAATATTGAATAGGGTACTTTTTTTTTTGCTCATGACCTTATAATGTATAACTTTTTATATTTTTGAGCATGAAACTTTCTTTTTTACCACAGTAAAGGCCAAAGTGTCTTCTTTCCAATGTTACTAATACTATGATACTTTCCAATGATACCTAATATGGGTTTGTAGCTTCCTGGGGTCAAGAACTGTTACTATTTAAAGTTATGTAGGTGTAAATCCCCAAAAGTCAGTGCTGGCTCGCAGGTTAATGTAATATAGTTTGGTATACACTCTAAAAAAAAAAGGTGCTAAATAGCACCAAAACTGGTTCTTTGGCTCGTAATGAGGGGGGAACCTTTTTTGGTGCTATACAGCACCTTAAAAAAATAGGTGCTATATAGTACTTTTGTCAAATGGTGCTATATAGCACCTATATTTTAAGGTGCACATAATGTTACTTTACCCTTTCCGCAAATAAAACCGGCATAAGAGTTATGAGAATTAGCTATAAGAACAAGTGCTTACCAGTAGTAGTGGTGCTATATAGCACTTTAAACCCCCAAAGAACCACTGAAAAACCTTTATGGTGCTTTAAAGGTTCTTTACACAGTAAAAGTGCTAATAGTACCTCAACCACCGTAAAGAACCACTGAAGAACCACTGAAGAACCTTTTTTTTAAAGAGTGTATTTACCTTCCGCCCACAGCTCGCAATGCTATTTTTTTTTCCATGATTAGATTTTTTGTCCCCCTTCATACGAAAACATTTGGGCACCTCTGCTATAGAGATTGAGTTTAACACTAGAAGTTGAACACTAGTGTTAATCAATTCCATTAACGTGTAATCGTCACTGGGTTTTGCATGGCTCATCTTGCAAACACAACACAGGCTCCTTCTGTAAACGTAGTCCTGTGGTTGTTTCTGGAGACTGTGAATTATGTAGCTGGAGGTACGTACGGCTGCATTGAATTTTTTAAACGAACACTATGGGGCAGTATGACGCTGTTCTTTTTCGTGCTTAACAGTTGACTGCTTACCTCCGTTTGGAGGGCTTTCTCGCTGCAACCAGTTTGTCCCGTTAGCTTGTCATGTATGTTGGCAAACTTGAGACGCAGGAAGGAGTTAACCACGACGATGATGGGGTTCGAGTCCAGGGAAGAGTTGTTCCAGAAATCAGGTAAGGCAAAAACAGAATCCAAAAAATAAAATGAATAAGTGAATAACAGGGTGAGAACATGGTAAAATCCGAAAAAGTGGTAAAATCAGACCAGGGTTTTTCTTTTTCTTTTCTATTTCTGGACGACTTTGGGTTTAGGGAAGTAAGTGGGTGGGAGGGTCAATCAATAAAATTGTTTGGATTTAGGGAAGGAGGGGTGTGGGTCAGTTGATTGGTCGGTTGGCCAGTCAGTCATTCATTCAGTCAGTCAGTCAGATAGACAGAAAGACAGTCAGTCAAGAGCGGCCTCTGGTGGGTTTACGCAAAAATTTGAGATTTTAAAAAAGAGTGCACACAGCAGTATCTCCCGGGACGTATTTCACGGTCTCCAGAAACGTCCACAGGACTACGTTTTCAGAATGAGCATGGGTTGTGCAAACAACCTATGATTGAGCAAACATTTAGAGCTACGCTGCCCCTTTAAGAAGAACATGCTAACTGTAGTTTGCTGCTGGTTTATAAATAAGCCCAGTCTATTAAGCAGAATGAATAATACACCACACTTTAACCAAATCCAGCGCACACTCACAGTGAGAGAGAGAAACACAAGCTGACATCTCGTTTCTCCCCTGGAGACAGACATGATCTCTCTTCTTTTCTCACACACTGCGTCTCAGTCACGGAATTCTTTCTGTCCTTCCTTTATTTACTTCAGCTTGCTTTTCTATTCCCTATTTCTGCAGCAACTGTTTCCAGGTTGTCTTTTCTTTTTCTTTTTTCTTTTGGCTGTGGGCAGAGTGCATTTTCATACATTTCCATTCATAACGAGAGGGTGAGCGTCCCTCAGGCAGGCAACTTTCTGCCCTCGTTCTCTCTCTCTCTCTCTCTCTCTCTCTCCTCACGCAGGTTTGATTCCAGCTGTTGATAAAACAATGCTGGAGTGTCTTGGGAGCAGGTGACGCTGCCAATTACTCCGCAATTACCTGGGTAATTATGCAAACTCAGAGCTCAGAGGAGGGAAGTGCGTCTGTGAGCTGTTTGAGGGAATCTGAAGACGGTCTCCGTCCGTCCCCAGGCCGCCAAACGTGCTTAATTATGGCATAGAAATCAACTGTTATGATCACCAGCAATGTATCCCTCGCAGATCGCTGGAGAACACTCCCTGTCATTCGCACGAACTACATAACCTATTATGCTCTGCAGTCACACACCAGTTCCAGGTCATCTCTTGATTACACATATGCCGCTGAAGCTCGTCATGACTGATTACTTGGATTATATATATAACACACACACATATCCATGGCTGAGTTGTGTTATCCTGTCATGTGCATTACTAGTTGTGTTTTTGACCTTTAGTTGTTTTATGTTTATGTTTGTTTCGCTACCTGCCTCGACCATTCGCCTGATATATCGACCACTCTCTGGATTATCTACAGCTTACTGCCTGTCCCTGTTTGAACCTCACCTGCCTGACGATTCTAATAAAAGCTACATTTGGATCTGACCCTTGTTATAAATAACTATCATTACAGAAACACTTCATATTGTTTTAAGTCACCCACTGGCAAAAAAAAAAGATGTTGGAGGAAGTTGTGGTCGAGTTCGGAACTGATTTATAATTTGGAATACATTCTGTTCTGGTTTACTTGAACAGCACTTTTTATGATGCGTATCTTTCCAATAAGAGTTTACTATGACAAAATTATTGTCCACATTGCAGTTCAGGGATGATATAATAATGCCATTCCAGCAAGAAGGATTAAAGTCATTGCATTCTGTGATCATGGTTATTGTATATAGAAGGACATATCATAGGATCAAATGATATATGTATGTATGTATGTATGTATGCATGTGCGTGTGTTATATATATATTTTATACATGACAAGGTGATATATAGCTCAAAAATATATAAGACTACTGTACGGCTGAATTATAAGTCTAATAAAAAATCAAATGTTTTATTTATTTTATGCAATGTTTTATAATTAATCATGAAGTTTTTGCTACATTGTAGTTGTACAAGTATTTAAAATATTAAATTATAATATTTAATAAATATTATTTACATATATATTAAAAACTGCTTTTATTCTTTAAAACAAATATAATAATTAATATAATAAAATATATATATAAAAAACAAACAAAAAAAAACAAATAAGAGTTTCTCCAGAAGAAAAAACATTAGGAAATAATGCAGGGATATAGGGATAATAATATTGATTTCAACTGTAAATTAAATTTATTAAACATTACTTTTATATTTTTATTTTTTAAATATATATTTTTTATTTAAATATATATATATTTAAAATATAATTTCTATTTTAACATATAACCATACACCAAATATATAAAACTTATAATTAAATAGTATATTTCACATTTTTACCCTTTCCAATCTTGACATGTTCTAGTTTGGTGAAATTTACCATATTATAAAGCTGAGAGTGTAGCTGTGGTGTTTTGGTTGAATGTCATTACACTATAAATTATTGCGACTGGATTTCCCAGCAGCCTCTTGGTGTGGTGTCATTTCTTGTTCCTAATTATTTGTGTCAGTTTAAGCGTGTGAATGTGAAACACTGGTCTGGACTACTGGACTAGTTGCTTCATCTCATTCTGGGTATAAATTCATGACAGGCTTCGTGAAAACTACAGTGGGCTGAAATGAAATGTAAAAATAGAGCATATTTGACAGAAATTGAGACAATTGTTCAGAATAGCATGTTGTGGTTTAAAAAGTCAGGTATATTGATCAAAAATATTGATTTCTTAACTCGTCTGAAGTTAAAACTGTGGTTTTGTGTTGTATAAAAATGTAAAAAAAAACACAAAAACAAAATAAACGAAATAAAACACATCAAATTTTTTGTAATATTTATTGCAATCAAATGTTATAAATTGCACATTTTTATTTTATTTTTATTTTATTTAATAAAATAGCAAGTAGCGCATAATATTAAAATGAATTTCAGGCTTGCATATATTATAAATAGTTTATTTTAAAAAAATGTTAAGACATTTTTTAATGCATTTTAAATATTTTATGTAAAATAATAAATGTCAAATATGGAAAAATAATGAAACCATTATAAGTGTTATTTATTTGTAAAACTTTATTATTATTATTATTTATTATTATTAATAATAATAATAATAATAATAATAAATAATTTAGTACATAGTAGCATTAAAATATTAAATTAATATTATTCAATTATCTATTTTAGATTTATAAATATAAATACAACTTGAAATAGATAACTGAATAATATTAAATTATTACTAAGATTATTATATATATATTATATAATTTTTTACCAACGAATAATGCTTTTTATTTGCTATTATTAATTATTAATTCATTCAGCTATTCATTTTCTTTTCGGCTTAGTTCCTTTATTTATCAGGGTTCACCACAGCGGAAGGAATCGCCTATTATTAATTAATTTAATCAACATTTTTTAATAGCAGTGCATTAGCAGTTTTGTAATGTTTAATAATTATGAAGCACTCACTTAGATACTAACAAAATACAAATATGTCCAACATTTAATATTGATTTATATAGGCTTATATATAATAGGCCCACATATAAAGAGACAAGAGCAGGAATGATTTTGATATTTCCTGCCTATATACTGTATATATAGATTATTCTGTCACACTTTACAATAAGATTTCATTAGTTCACGTATATACTAACATGAACTGATTATGAACAATAGTTATACAGCATTTAATAATCATACTTCAACATTTACTAATGCATTACTAACATCCAAATGCATGTTTATTAACATTAGTTACTCCACCGTGAGTTAATCTAGCAATGAACAACTGTACTTTCGATAACCAACATGAACAAATACTGTAATAAATGTATAGTTCATTGTTTGTTCATGTAAGTAAATACATTATCTAACATTAACCAATACAACCTTATTGTACAGTGTTACAGATTCTTCCAGACCAGATTCTGGGTCTCAAACATAGATGACACAAAAAACAGCCCACTGTCAGGATGACTGGACAGCCATACAGAAACGAGCAGCGTGCAGTGAGTCACGGCCCGCGGTGAATCACTTGTCCAGGCTCATCTCGGGACAATTTTCTCTTCTATATCATGTCAGGAGACAGCGAGAGTTGACCTGCTTGCGGATAATCACACTTGTCTGCTTTACCTGAAGCGTCACGTTTACCATAATGACTGAGATAGACAAGAGGTCAGTGCTCTCAGTTGACCTGCTGACCTCTGAATCAGAAGAGCATGTAGTAGAATAACCTACGGGTCAACGGAAAAAAATAGTCGACATTCTCAAACCTACAGCTTTGAACTCCTTTTATTATTCATTCATTCGTTCTCCTTAGGCTTAGTCCCTTATTTATCAGAGGTTGCCACAGCGGAATGAACCGCCAACTATTCCGGCATATGTTTTACACAGCGGATGCCCTTCCAGCTGTTTTCCAGTACTGCATATCACACTTATTCACACACATACACTACGTCCAGTTTAGTTTATTCAGTTCACCTATAGAGCATGTGTTTGGACTGTGGGGGAAACCAGAGCACCTGGAGAAAACCCACACCAACATGGGGAGAACATGCAAACTCCACACAGAAATGCCAACTGTTCCAGCCGACCTTCTTGCCGTGAGGCGACAGTGCTAACCACTGAGCCACCCTGCCACCTAAACTGCTTTTATTCTAGCCGAAATAAAACAAATAAGACTTTCTCCAGAAAAAAAAAATATTTATAAATAAATAAATAAATAAATAAATAAATAAATAATATTATAGGAAATACTGTGATTAATTCCTCACTCTATTAAACATAATTTGGAAAATATTAACAGGAGGGCAAATAATTCTGACTTCTACTGTATTTATGCAGTAAACAAGCAGACAGGCAGACGCTGGGAGGCTCGTATTCTAATGCCAACGCGTGTTCTACGTCATTGCTTTTTTTTTTTGAGCGTCAACTTCTGCTGTCTGTGGATTTGAAGGATGCAAATGAATGTGTGTTTGTGGAGAAGGCGATGTGGGAGGCCAGAGAAAGAGAAGCAGAGAGCGAATATGTTTAGGGATGGATTTGCTTTTTGTGTGGTTGCACTGTACAGTGCATGACATAAATATGTCACATATGTATAAATATACAGCTGAGGTAAGAATTAATAGCCCTGTTAAATTTTAATTCTTTTATATTTTTCCCCAAAGTTCTGTTTGATGGAGAGAAGAGATTTTAACACATTTCTAAACATAATAGTTTTAATAACTCATTTATAATAACTAATTTCTTAAATCTTTGCCATGATCACAGTATATAATATTTGACTAGATATGTTTTTAAGATACTAGTATACTGTGGAGTTAATCTAGGGCCATATATACTGGCAAAATAAAAGTAAGTTTTACAAAAAAAAAAAAAAAACATTGAGCAAAAAATAAATAATTAAATGCAAATCTCCAAAAATCACAAAGGAAAAATACATTTTTGAGAAATAAAAACAAAATTTGCACAAAAAAATGCACATAAAAATCAGTGCAAAAACCCTAAAATATTTGCAATTTAAAAATAAAACTACATATATATTTGCAAAACATTTTTTTTACAGCATTGCCTTTATAAAACCAAACGATATAAGGGAACTTGAGCATTTAAGGCAGGCCCAGACCTACTGGTCTGTAAAACCACCTCGGTGATACTGTGTCTCAGGTGATGACGTCACTTAAATGAAGGCGTGCCTGACGTAAACCGTGCCTGCCGTAAACACCCAAGTTCCTTGACTCTGTCCTCCTGTCAAATCAGGGCCACAAAGTGAAAGTGCAGAAGAAGAAGTGAAAACAGCATCGCAAACTCACGGCTGACTTAAAAGCAATTCAAAATAAGCGCTGCAAATGACGGGTTTTGTAAAGGCAATGCTATAAAAATGTTTTGCAAATATTTTAGCTTTTTTTACACTGCTTGATTTTTATTTGAAGTTCTTTATTTGTTCGCAAATTTCATTTATATTTCTCAATACTTAATTTTTCATTTGCGATTTTTGGAGATTAGCATTTGTTTATTTATTTTTTGCTCAATACTGTCTTTTTTTGTTTGCAAAACTTAACATTTAAAAAGTGTCATTTAAAGGCTTAACTAGGTTCATTAGGTAAGTTGGGGTAATTAGGCAAGTCATTATACAACAGTGGTTTGTTCTGTAGAAAAGCGAAAAAATATTGCTTAAGGGGGCAACTGATATTAACCTTAAAATGGATTAAAAAAATAAAACTGCTTTTATTCTAGCAAAAATAAAACAAATAAAAATTATTATCCAGAAGAAAAATTATTATAGCAAATACTGTGAAAATGTTTGTGCTCTATCAAATATCACTTGAGAGATATTTGAATATTATTTCACAGGAGGGCTGATTATTTTGTCCCTCAACTGTTTATTATTATCCATTTCTCAGTGAATGTAGACAATATTTTTTGAAAATTTTATTAAACATGCATAAACATTAAAATACAAGTTTGGTCTTTAAACATCTTTAGGAACAGAAACATAACAAATTTAAATTCAATTATTCTAGGGCTGCTCAATATATTGAAAAATAACCTTAATTGTGATAATGGTGAATGCAATATTCATATCGCAGAGAGGTTCAATAAACAACTTTTATTTTATGAATGCATCAAAATGAACATTCTGGGGTGATACCAAAAAAATCTGGATGCATCAGGCCGAAAACCAAGACCAAACAAATATTATTAGTAATAATTATAACTAAAATAATAATAATAATTTTTCTCAACCATGGCTCATTCTGAAAATGTATCTCTATATACACTTCTGGAAAGTGTCAAATACATCCTAGGAACTGTGTTTTTTTGCTGTTTTTGTTTTCGTGAAACCATCAGAGGCCACTGAATATACTTTTTGAGATCTCAAATTTCTCTCGCAAGTGCCATTCCAGCCTGCCCGTTTTGAGTAAATCCACTGTCGACTGACTGACCGACTGAATGACTGACTAACTGACTGACTGACTGACTCACCCACCCTCCTCCTTTCCTAAACCCAACCAATAGTGTTTTCAAAAGTACAGATTGACCATTTCGAAAGCAATCCAGAAAAAGAAAAGCCTTCGCTGCTGCCAGATTTTCCCCACGTTTTCAGATTTTACCCCATTCTCACCCTGCACTCTTAAAACAAACGGTTCTATATAGAACCAAAAATGGTTCTATCGAGCGCTTCATATATGGAACCCCAAAAAGGTTCTATATAGAACCATTTTAAGGGTTCATTAAATAGAACCCCAAATGGTTCTTTGAATTCAAGTTAGATGGTTCTATTTAGAACCATTTAAGGGTTCTTTTTATTTATTAATGAATTATTGTTACTTATTAATGAGTAAAAAATAAAACCAATCCAGACAATTCAAATTGTTTAAATTTATTCAATTCATTATACAAAATATTTTTTAAAATATTTAAAATTGCACCTCTGCATACAGCAGATCTACCTTAACAGTTTAATGGCATTCAACACTGTAATTGTAATGACTTCACTTTTCTAAGCTTTTTTACTGTTTGAACAAATACAGTACTTAACTTTCACACATCTATAAAATGAAGAGAAATATATCACAATGCAGATAGAAACAATACACAAACAATCAAAACATAAATTAAATAACACTACAATTTCAAAAAGTTGATGGTACCTGCACGTATTGGTCATCACAACATCCATTTTTATACACAATTTAATAAAAAACATTACTAAAACATTGCAGAATGATTAGACAAAACACTGCGAACAGCCATTCCACAACCTGTAGCATGTCTATGTCTGTCAGCCTCTCTTATAAGGTAAATAGTTTTGTCCATGGGTGGCACAGTGGCTCACTGGTTAGAACTGTCACCTCACAGCAAGCAGGTCACTGGTTCGAGTCCCGACTGGGCCAGTTGTCATTTCTGTGTGGAGTTTGCAAGTTCTCCCAGTGTTCTTGTGGGTTTCCTCTGGGTGCTCCGGTTGACCCCACAGTCCAAAAGCATGTGTACAGTATAGGTGAATTGGCCATAGTGAGTGAATGTGTGTAGATCTATGAGAGAGTATATGGGTGTTTCCAAGTGCTGGGTTGTGGCTGGAAAGGGCAGATTAGTTGGTGATTCACTCCTCTGTGGTGCCTCTGATAAATGAGGAAGTCGAAGGATAGCGAGTGAGTGTTGTCCATTGTAATGCTGAAACTTCAAGCCTTGGTGGAATCAGGAGAGCTACTGAATCCTGGATGGTGTAGGACCTTTGGATTTCTGTAAAACAATATTTTAATGTTGAGTACTTTTAACCAATTAACATGTCATCAAATAGAATTACAGTTATAATCAATAAAATTAAAGTGTGTGTGAGTGTGTGTGTGTGTGTTTGGGGCAAATAGTATGTAGTATAGGGTGTAGTTACCTTCTGCGGTTTCCTCTGCTGGTCCAATGAGACTGGAGTCATGGAGCACTTCCTTCTTTCCGTCCCTTTTTGGGCCATTTCTTTTAAAGATGTTTCTGTGTTCTTCACCAAGTTTTCTATGCAGCATCCTAAATGCAAAAAAACATTTTGGTTACTTCACGTATAAGTTTCCAAATGACACATTTTTAGCAATACAAGTTTCTAAAAGTCATCACTATTACTATTTGGCACACAATGTAACAGTGTTTACTCACAAGCTGTGGCACTCCAAGAAGAAGAAACTGTTTCAGTAGTTCAGCTAACCCCTCCATAATCTGTGCTCTGGAAAAGGGTGTTCATTCGGTTCTTGACTTATGAGTATCTGATGTCGCATTCCAGGTCCATCACAATCTGAGGTAGGAAGACAGCATTTTAGAGTGTGTAAATATGAATTTAAACCACAGAATTAATCTACCTTTGACATAAAATGTATTGAACTGAACTTGCCTTGTGTTAGGTTCCTCAGAGTACAGTTCACTTCCTTTTCATCCCATTAATTTGTTTCATTTTGCAAGATGATAGATGAGCTCACCACTGAAATCCTTTCATTTTTAAATTTGTTTTGCAGACATTCCAACAAGGTATCCTGTAGGCAAATTTACACTTTTTTTAAAACATATTTTCTTTGCAGGACTTTTTAATAAGCAATGACCTCAATATTAAAGTACAAACAGCAGCAATAAGTAATAGAACATTTTTGTGATAAATTTATTATTTCAGTACACAACAACCAAGTCTGACACATGCATGTTATAAAATACAATATTTACCAGGTGTCCTTGTTGATGATAATTGTGTCACAATTATGGATGTAACGCATGTCCTTCTTTAAGCTGGGATCTTTCCTCTTTCCTCAAAGCTACTTGTGTCCTGCAGCCCAGGTTACAATACAATGTTAAAGTCTTTTATAATATTCATTTCATAATACTTAATACAGTTTGTTTAGAATTAAAAGCAATAATACATACCGAGCACAAGATTTACAATGCAGTTCAGTGTCCAGGCTGTTTGAAGAAAAGAAAGATATACATTAAAATATGAATTTTAAACTTATTTAGCACAATATATACATATATGTAGCCTATATTTAACAAGGTTCAACATTTCACAATACATTTAGCCTGCATGTTTGTATGTCCTTCATAAATAACCCCTGATCTTTTATCTATGGATTATTAAAATATGTTTTGGCTTTAAAAGGTTTCAATAATACACTTAGCAATCATCACAATAGCGCGTGCATAGACTCGGGCGGGCGGGCGGGCGCGTGCATAGACTCGGGCGGGCGGGCGCGTGCATGGACTCGGGCGGGCACGAGCGCGGCATGCTCCCTTGCGGTTTTAATGCAGACTAGCCGGCGTGTACACTACTGTACAGAGTTTAGCCCGAGTTAAACTCGGCTAAACTCACACACGAACAAGTTGGAAGTACACATTTGTTCAAGGTTGGAGATAAAAACTGCACGAAAGCGGAAATCGGCTAATATGAAGTTACCATTAAAAGAACGTGCACGCGCTTCACGCTCCCTCTCGGAGCCGCCTTTGAATAACGCAGCTGTTTTATTGTTATTGATATTTTAATTAATACTGACAAACAAATAATGCGAAACTGTAACTTATTTCGAACAAAAAGCAGAGCAAAGTCAGCTTGACACAGATTTCTGAAGCGAAGGCTGTCGACAGAGACCATCAGAAACTTACAAGCACAGTATTAATCAATATTAACGTTACCCCTTATTCAGTCTGTCACCATATAAGACAAGGGAAGAGAAACATTACCCCGTAATACAAAATATTTAATTATTATAATTTTAAAAGAGTAATAACGTACCTGAATGACGGAGCTGCAAAAGCGGAGTTCTCCTTTTCAAAAATTAACCGTCACTCTCCAGGCTCGTCACCACCAGTCCACCAATGAATGACGTCACCAGAGGGCTTTTTCATGATTATTAGTTTAAAATAAATTATTAAACCATAACAACACACTGTACAGTCTGAATAACTGGTTATTTAATTAATTTCACAAAATAATTCGTCAAAAATTTTAAATATTAAACATTTATAAAATATTAGTTATATGGTAATGCACAAACCTGCATGAAACAAAAATCCCATCATACATTGATTAGGTTTTTGACCATAGCAGTCATTTTATTAGGTTTTGACTCAAAAAGCTTTGTCTCTCTGTGTTATAGCTTATTATTATTTATAATCTTTACTATATAATTATGTTATAAATCTCACATTATAGAACCATTTTAATCAAAAAGGTTCTTTGCACTCAAAGGGTTCTAAATAGAACCATTTTTTGGGTAAAAGGTTCTACTGGCCAAGTATAGAACCCCGGGGTTCTATATAGAACCTCAAGGAACCTTTTTTTTTAAGAGTGTGTTAATCACTTGTTTATTTTATTTTTTGTCTTTTGTTTTTGTCTTACCCGCTTTCTGGAACCGTTCTTCACCGAACTCAAACCCCATCATCATGGTCAACTCCTCTCTGCGTCTCAGGTCCGCTGATTGCGAGCTAACTGGACAAACTGGTAACAGCAGGAAAGCCGTCCACAAGGAGGTAAGCAGTCAGCTGGTAAGCGCGAAAGGAACGGAGTCATAGCATCCCACATCGTTCGTTTTTAAGACGAAATGCAGCCATATGTACTTCTGACTACATACTTCGCAATCTCTAGAAACGTATATAGGGCTACGTTTTCAGAATGAGCCTATGTTGATTGTTCTATTTAACCCAATAAATTACATTATACTGCTAAAAAAAAACACACATTTTATTGTCCGTAAAGTCAAGAAGCATCAGTTTATCAACTTTACCATGACAGCACAGTATTTTTATTATAAAAGTTAACAAAAGCTTTTCTCAAAGGAAATGTATTACAAATCACAATACTCAACAGCAATATTGCATATTTTCCCAGTATCTTTCATATTTTTATACTCTGTTCTTTGTGTTTCTGAGATGCTGCATTGAGAGAATGTGTTGCGAATGCTGTATTTTTGATGCTTCAGTGGCTGATTAACTAAAGAAATTATACAAATTGGCTCTGTGACATGTCAAAAAAAAATGCTCCTCATGGCAGGTCTGGATACGTGCCCAGTTCTAACGCTCCCTTTTCATCACTCGAATGTTTGGTGAATCCGCCCCCATGTGTTTTCAACGTGTGAACTCTTCAAAACAGAAGAGCATAAAAGACAAACAGTGGCATGTAAACAAAAGCAGAGTAGAGAAAGAATTGGGGGAACACGAGGCGGATGTAAAAGGCCTTTCCCACTGCACTGCTCAGGCAATGCGCAGAAATTAATTGAGTGAAAGAGATCTGCTGTTTAAAGGTGAAATAGGTTACGGGAGGAAGCGAAACGATTGTTTTCTGTTCGCCTGAGGCTGTGTATCTTCCACTCCAGTTCTCTCTCTCTCTTTCTCCCTGACCGCCCTCACATCATGTTTAAACACACTAAACGGATCGTTTTTTGGTGCTGGGTGCTGATTGGACAATACAAAAAACATGATAAAAGAAAGAGTGGCTGTAAAAAAGAGGCTTGAAAGAGATGATATGGCAACCCTACAATCAAAACATATGTTTGTTGCTTCTTCAAACTATTATTTATAATGAGCCGAATCAACACACTTCTTGAGATTTTTGGGGGATAACTTAATTGTTTCATGTTCAACCAACTTTCAGTTGTAAAAAACAATAAAGATAACTTAATTTGAGTTGGGACAACATGAAGGAATTGTGTGGAACCCATCATTTTTTACAGTTCTTAATATTTGGGGGGACAACTTAAAGGTCCATGAAACCCCTCTCTTTTAAGTCAAGTCTACTTCAGAATTTTTTCCAAAAATGCTCAGAGATGAGCAGAGGGAGGAGTGGGCGTGGCTGGCAGTGCAGGGGAAAATGAGTGGAGTGAACAACTGTTGTCAGTTGGATCATGGAAACAAACACATACAACCCCGTGATGTGTGCGAACGCGATCTCACCCAGTCACTGGGTCTCACAGCTTGGCAGGTCTGCTTTGCCTTCAGAAAACACATGCTCTCATGAATAATTAAGAAGCAGGGTCTTCTCATAGGATAAGAAAACTCAGCTATAAATAATAATGAGAAGCCAACGAGTCAATACTTTACTTGCAGATTCGCGCTACGCCACCGACTTTAAGTTTAAATGATCATTAAGTTCACTTTTTTTTTAACCTTTTTATTACAGTGTGCACTCAAAAAACTTTTTTTTTTTTTTGCTGCTTGTTCAAACTTATTATTTAAAATGAGCTGAATCAACACGATTCTTGAAATTTTCGGGGCATAACTTAATTGTTTTACGTTCAGTCTATTTAAGTTACGTTAAGTTAATGGATTTGTGTTGGGTCAGCATGAATGAATTGTGTGGAATCCTGCATTTTTTAGAGTGTACGAGAACTTGGAGAACAGCACATTAGCATTGTGCTTAATTAATTTGTTGATCAGGATCACTTGAAAGTTTATTCTAAACCTAGATTTTTTTTCAACGTGCACTACATATTGTACAGTGTGGGAAATAAGAACTGAACACGTCATGTGTTTTCCTGGGAATAATATTTCTAAAGTAGCTGTTGACATGAAATTGAACCAGATTTTAGTAAAAACACAAACAATACAAACATAAAAATAAATTGTATACAGCTTGATTTTCTCTGAAAGCATTTGAGCGTTTGCTTGGCTGTGTTTTTGGATCATTGTCTTGCTGAAATGTCCCCTCTGGTATCATCTTCATCATCCTGCTAATGTAGATGTTGGACTGGAGCAGCTAATATTCATTTACAATATACGAGATTTAGCAAATTAAGAACTACTGAGAGATTTTAGATGCTGTCTGGGCGTTCACTGCCTTTCTACACCTCCCTTTCTTTATGTGTTCAATACATTTTCCCGGTGTCATTTTATTACACATAACTTCATTTGTAAACTAATTACATTTATTTTCTATGCCTATATGTATTTATTTGGCTGTTAACAACAGTTGGTGAACATTTCAAGTCAACAGCACCTTTAGAAATATGTTTTCTAAGAAAAATGGTGACGTGTTCAATACTTATTTCCCCCTCAGTATATAAAGATGCTCCCTTAAAAGCCAACAGCCTTTTTAGGTAGCAGACAGTGAGACTCAGAATGCTTATTTCTGCTCCATCTCTCTGTGTGTTTTCTTCTTCTGTCCTCTGGAGACTTTATTTTGCACACTTGCTAGTGTGATCTGCACATTTCTCCTCTGTGATGTACACACTCGTGACCGAGAACATAATTCTGTTTTTGTGTTTTCCGTCAGATGTCTGGCTGAATGAGTCAGTGTGGCGTGTGTTTATGAGCATTTAGTGTGTTTACTCGGACGGCTCTTTTTGAGCTTCACGGATCAACCGCGCATGTTTGGAAGTGTATGAGCGGCCGCACGCAAGCGTAACCTGTCTGTCACGCCAACCCAAAACACAAAGCCAAAAGCCTGAAAAAGCGACTCAATTTGCCGCTCTGTAGGAAAGGCTTGTTAGACGCTCCAAATCAGTCACATGTTTGTCTAAAAGAAAAACGCCAGGGCAAACATATGGACGTACATTTAAAAATGACACATGCTGTAAAATACTGTTAAAACCTTTTATTTAAAAGGTTTTTAAAGACTAAACAAATTAGTTAGTTGGTTCATTTAGTGAATCAGAACCGCCCCAGAGCGATGGTAAAGTCTAAAGGGGATACAGCTGCGGATACTTAAATAAATATAGCATAATTTATATAATACTGTACAACAATAATTAGTATTTTTAAATTACTGTGAGAGTTGGATGTAGAGTTGGGGATGACATTAATAAAAGGGGTAGATGTTAATAAAATAAATTTATAGGGTCATTTATTAAATAATACAAATAATATTTGATATAATTACTGTTTTTACATTACTGTGATCGTTGGGTTTGGGATAGATGTTAATAAAATAAATGTATAGAGTAATTTAATAAATAATATGAATAATATTTTATATAATTACAGTTTTTACATTACTGTGAGGGTTTGGGGTAAGGGTAGATGTTAATAAAATAAATGTATAGGGTAATTTAATAAATAATATGAATAATATTTGGCATAATTACTGTTTTTACATTACTGTGATGGTTGGGTTTAGGGTTGAGGTAGGGGTA
>CAIGQQ010006939.1:62012-77751 GCA_903798035.1 Danio albolineatus
TGTGTGTGTGTGTGTGTGTGTTTAAATAGTGCATGCTGCATTTCTCTCTTTATGCAAGATATTGTTTATATATATATATATATATATATATATATATATATATATATATATAAACAATAATACGAAGCTATACATATAAAATTTTGTAATATTTCATTTAAGATTTGCAAGAAATATGAAACATGTAAATTATGAAAATATGAAATATGCAATATGAAAATAAGTTTACATGAATGTAGATTTTTACTTTGTAAAAAATATTTATTTTGAAACCATTTCAAGTTTAACAAACGCACACTTCAGCATTATTACTAATCTGTGCTTGCAATTTTCTTAAAAACCTATTAAGTTGACTTATAATACCATTTATAATCGAAATCGCATATTGCATTATTGCCCTCAATAATCGCAAAATGACAATTTTCCCAAATCGTGCAGCCCTACTTTCCAGAATCAATACTTCCAACCAACCATTCACCACTACTCACACCTCTAAACTCCTACGGCTCCCACACCGAACTGAGGGCGAGTCGCTCTATATATAGCGAGTGACTCCGCCCACTATGGCTTAAACCATGTCGAGCAGAACTACTGCTCGTGGCCGGGGATTTACTTAAGTGCATAAATTGTGAAAGAGCAACAAGGATTTATATTTTCACCTGGCAGACAAGGAGAATTGTTTAAAATAAATTGCACAAACGTTAAAGAATGCACTCGAAGATGCTACTTAGAGTCAATCATAAGCGACTGGCAACCATTTAGAACACCTTAGTGGTTACATCGTAACAATTTAGACCACCTTAGACACATCAAGTCAACTCCCACTATTCAGAACACCTTAGAAATCAAATAAAAGAACCCCTTAGCAACTCTGTAGCAACACCCCATGCAATAGTTTAGGTTACCTCTGTAAATTACATCTCATCAAATCGCATAACAGAGGAGCACTTAGCAACTCCATAGCTACACCCCTGCAATAGTTCAGGATAACCCAGTTAATTACATCTTATCTATCCAGGATTGGCCAGCCCAGTCACCAGACATGAACATTATTGAGAATGTCTGGGGTAAGATGAAGAAGGAGGCATTGAAGATGAATCCAGAGAATCTTGATGAACTCTGGGAGTCCTGCAAGAACGCTTTCTTCGCCATTCCAGATGACTTTACTAATAAGAGTCCTTGCAGAGATGTTTGGATGCAGTCCTCCAAGCTCATGGGAGTCATACACAATATTACTTATTTTCCCACTGCAGCATGACTTTATATTCTATACTGTGCATTATTTCTGTTAAGTGACAAGACTTTTGTCTAAGCAAAGTCAGACCCTACTGTCCTAATTAAAAAATTTAAAATCAATGCATGACCATATTTTATTTTGGCAAAATAAGCATAATCTAGAGGGCTTTGCCTTTCATTTAAGCCACTGCTGATACCAAATGACCAACTAGAAGTCAAGTTATTATTTGTCGTTCCTAGAACTTGGATTGTCGACAAGACTTTTGTCAGGTAGTGTCAAGTAAGGGATAAACTACATCCGGATGGTTGTTATCACAGAATAAAAGTCTGTCAGACTCATTGGTGGCGCAACACGAAGAAATATTGTATAAACTAAAGGCTTTTATTCTGCAAAAACACAGCCAGGATGTACATTTATTACACATCTACTTGCCACAAAACATGAGGTAGCATTAGAAACGATCTTCTGACCTGTAACAGTTTATTAATTCATTATTTAAAAGTAATACTGACTGAATGAAAACGGCTGAATGCATACATACAAGAGCTGCACGATTCTGACTAAAACGAGAATCACAATTTTTTTGCTTAAAGGGCACATATTTGACCCCTTTTTTATATTTAATATAAAATTTAATATATATAATTTAATATATAAGTCTTTTGTGTCAGCAGAATTTGTCTGTAAAGTTTAAACTAAAAAAAAACATCATATTATTAATTATAGCTGTCTCAAGTCTTAATATTGTAGCTCTAAACAGCTTTTTGCTGTTTTTTGGTACTGGACCTTTAAGGATAGTCCTCCCCGCCCACTGTTCCCACGTGCCCGTCAGCGTGCCTCAATCTCCGCCTTGGGCTGCGTCAGACAGACAGACGCAACAGGAACAGATGTAAAGGAAGCAGATCTCACTACGTTTGAGAAATACTACAGTAAGTACGTTACCAATGACTGTTTGATGTGTTTGTTGAGGAGTTGCAACGATGAGTCACACACAATGTAGTTACAAAGTTCGTTCACGCACGTTCGTTTTTTTGCCTTTTTTTTTTTTTTAAAGAGCATGACGGTAAAACACGAACGCGGTTATGAATATATTAAAACATGTGTTTGTTTGTTGTAAAAATTCGTAATAATGACAAAAAAATACTAATTTGTGGATCTCCTTACTTCCGGGTTTAGTTGTGGCAGGTGTATTCTGGGAAATTTTCTTACCCCTCCATTTTAATTGTGGTCCTGAAAAATCTTTGTTCGAAGGGGTGTATACCCCTTGCCCTTAGCCCTATGCCTTCAAGCTAAAGAGAATTGGGACACCACTACCCCTTGACGTGAACCCGCAAAACGAAGGGTAGGGGTAAGGGGAAGGGCTAAGGGGGAGAATTGGGATTGGGCCTAACTGTGTGTTGTCAAAGATATAGGTGTTTGTGTGTATAAATAGTGATAACAGTGAGCGTGTATACGGCAGCGTTGCGCTAACAACACAAAACAAGACATGAAGCAGCACATTAGCGTGAGCTGATCCCGGCCTGGATAATTTAGGCAAACGCTTTCTCTTTTCAAGAAACTTTGGCTCCCCGACTTGGGCGAGATTAGCTTTGACAAATGTACAATATGCTGTTTCATGTCCACAAAAAGCATATGAAAGACAGTGAGACTTAGAAATAGCGAGAGATGGAGCTCGATGACAAACACAAGTTGACAGTTTCCAGCACCATTGGCAGCCATCATTTCTTTTCCCGCTCCGGGAATTCCCAGAAGCTCTAGCAATAATCCATACGCTTTTATTTTTCTGCTCTGTACCTCGCAAGCTCTCTCAGTGTTCTCCTCAGAGGCTCCCCCGCGATCGTCTTACTCATTCACAAAGTTTCTTTTTGGATTTCTGCCTCTATTTCTTCTCCAGCCTCCACACCAGGGACTCTGGGTTCGATACACCTACCTGCTGTGAGTTCCAAATTCATTTGAGCGGATCGTGAGGAGGGGGGGGAGGGGTGTGGAGAGAATCATTGAGAGGAGAGATCAGTACTATCACAAACACACCTGCTGAGTCACTGCACTCAAACTCTTCTGCCCGTCTAGCCATGGCCGCTCGTAAAGGCCTCGCAGCAATGTTGGAGTGGTCAGATTTACCTGACGAGCACAGTTATACACTCTTGATTTAGCTTAAAAGGGACCTATTATGCGGAGATCACTTTTATAAGGGGTTGAAACACAGTTGTGTGGTAACAGTGTGTGAATATAACCAGTATCTAATGGTAAAAATTGATCAATTCTATGTTATATAATCATGAAGTCTGCAGAAACACGTTGATTGACAATTTCCCTTTGTATATGTCATCGGAGGGGAAAAATCCCACTCGTTAGGGATGATCTCACCCTCATTAGCATAAACAGCCCTTAGTGAGAAGCAGTCGTCCGCCATTAGAGTTTAAGCACATCTTATATAATCACGCTTCATAAACATAGCCAGCAGAAACACTTTGATTGACAATTTCCCTTTGTACATGTCATCGGAGGTGGAAAGTCCCAATCATTAGGGATGATCTTGCCATCATTTGCATAAACAGCCCTAAGTGAGAAGCAGGCATCTGCCATTAGAGCTTTCGCACATCTCATATAATCATGCTTCTTAAAAAACAGTCTGCAGAAACACTTTGATTGACAATTTCCCTTTGTACATGTCATTGGAGGGAGAAAGTCCCGCTTATTAGGGATGATCTCGCCCTCATTAGCATAAACAGCCCTTAGTGAGAAGCAGCCATCCGCCATAGAGCTTTTGCACATCTCATATAATCACGCTTCAAAAAACTGCCTGCAGAAACACTTTGATTGACAATTTCTCTTCTACATGTCATTAAAGATGGAAAGTCCCACTCATTGGTGACTATCTCACCCTCATTAGCATAAACAGCCCTTAGTGAGAAGCAGTCGTCCGCTGTTAGAGTTTTTGCACATATCATATAATCACGCTTTATAAAAACAGCCTGCATAAACACTTTGATTGACAATTTCCCTTTGTACATGTCATCTGAGATGGAAACTCCACTCATTAGTGACGATCTCGCCCTTGTTAGCATAAACAGCCCTGAGTAAGAAGCAGCCATCCGCCATTAGAGATTTCTCTAATGTCAACGACTAAAACGCATTATAAATGTTGAGAATTGAGATGCACTTCTGAGTCACTTCTTTTGACATTTTCAGTTTTTTACCAAGATAACATCAGTCCTGTTTTGAATTTGCCGCTATGCTAGGCGTAGGTACAGTACACTGTAAAAAGCGATTTGTTTGCTTTACTTAATAAAGTGAGTAAACCCATTGCTTTTAATATGATTAGTTTACTTTACTTTGGAAAGTGAGAAAACTTGCTTCCTTAATTTCAACCTCAACTTAACCGTTCCAAGTTTCAACGCATTTACTCCCTTTTTGGAAGTGAAGTCAACTTCGGGTTTACTCACTTTTAAAAGTAAAGTACCTAATCGCTTTTTAGCTCCACCCTTATTTGAACAGAGGGCTTGGAGAACAATCTCATTTGAATTTAAAGCGACAGTCCCCAAAACGGCACAAACTGTATCAAAGCCTATTAGGTTTCAAAGAGTTATTAACAATATTTGTATGGTGAGTTGAGCTGTAACTTCACATACACACTCTAAGAACATCAAAAACTTATTTTACATCTTGTAATATGTTGCCTTTAAAGCATATTTTACTCAATTAAGGAATTTTGCTGAAGCTGTAACTATAAACATCGACCAAACCATTTCGCTTTATGCATTTTGTGTACTGTAGATGAATACCACCAATAAAAAACAAGCCAGAAAATACTACTCATTTAGCCGGTTTATGAGGCGCCAGACTCAACTACATTTCCCATCATACTTTATGGCCGCACAAAAATGATAAAATACAGATAAAGCATCAATTACACACCTAATGTGCCTAACTTTGCTGTTTATTTTGTTGCATTAGTGCTAAAAAGCTAAAGAGCTTCCTGTCTTTGTCTGCAAAAAAAGTGGAAAAGAGTTATAAAAAATTGAAATCGCTCAACCAACACACTTAAGGCCACATAACTTCATAATTATGACTTCTGAACTTGTGAGTACGAACTTCCCCTGGGGAACTTGAGTCTGGAAGGTTTTAGTGCATGAATGCATTTAGCAGATTTGGGGTTTAAAGGAATATTTTTGAAGCTCCAAAAATGGTCTTTGTTAAATGGTTATAAGCCATGAAGCAAACCAACCACGGGAACAACGACTAAATTACAATTTTAAAGCAAAGGATTACATAAAAATCTGACCAAATAAATCAACATACATGATTGTGTACTTCACAATCATGTATTCAATGAGGGTAAGAACTACAATCCCATTAGACACTGCACAGGAGTTGGGCGGAGCTAAGAGCTCTTTTAGCAATGGAACTCTCGAATCAGTAGATTTTCAGTACATCATTATGGGTAATGTAGTTTTTTGCTATTGCACAAGATTGTTTTTAGAGTTGCACAGTATTTACCAGACTGATGAGTTATTGGGCGATAACACCAAAACAAAGAAAGAAAAAAAAGATGAGAAATAAATAACAATATCCAATAAAGTGTGCTTGATGGTAAATCGATAGATAGTCTGATGTATCCGTAATTCATTAAATGTCACATGCTTTAAATAAGACATGTTATAAAACATTTAGTCTTTAAATCCAGAACACGGTGACTAAACAAATTAAATAGCAAATTCGATTCCAACTAAAATGAACTTGTTTATATATGTTTTATATACTATACACTCACCGGCCACTTTATTAGGTACACCTGTTCAACTGTTCGTTAACGCAAATTTCTAATCAGCTAATCACATGGCAGCAACTCGAAGCATTTAGGCATGTAGACATGGTCAAGACGATCTGCTGCAGTTCAAACCGAGCATCAGAATGAGGAAGAAAGGTGATTTTAGTGACTTTGAACGTGACATGGTTGTTAGTGCCAGACAGGCTGGTCTGAGTATTTCAGAAACTGCTGATCTACTGGGATTTTCACACACAACCATCTCTAGGGTTTACAGAAAATGGTCCGAAAAGAAGAAAATATCCAGTGAGCAGCAGTTCTGTGGGCGCAAATGCCTTGTTGATGCCAGAAGTCAGAGGAGAATGGCCAGACTGGTTCCAGCTGATAGAAAGGCTAAAGTAACTCAAATAACCACTCGTTACAACCGAGGTCTGCAGAAGAGCATCTCTGAATGCACAAAGTGTTGAACCTTGAGGCAGATGGGCTACAGCAGCAGAAGACCACACTGGGTGCCACTCTGAGGCTACAATTCACACAGGCTCACCAAAACTGGACAATAGAAGATTGGAAATACGTTGCCTGATGGTAGGGTCACAACTTGGCATTAATAACATGAAAGCATTGATCCATCCTGCCTTGTGTCAACGGTGGTGGTGTAATGGTGTGGGAGATCTTTTCCTAGCACACTTTGGGCCCACTAGTATCAATTGAGTACCATGTCAACACCACAGCCTACCTGAGTAGTGTGGCTGATCTTGTCCATCCCTAAATGAACACAGTGTACCCATTTTCTGATGGCTATTTCCAGCAGAATAACACGCAATATCATCTCAGACTGGTTTCCTGAACATGACAATGTGTTCACTGTCCTCAAATGGCCTCCACAGTCACCAGATTTCAATCCAATAGAGCACCTTTGGGATGTGGTGGAACGGGAGATTCGCATCATGGATGTGCAGCCGACAAATCTGCAGCAACTGCGTGATGCTATCGTGTTAATATGGACCAAAATCTCTGAGGAATATTTCTAGTACCTAATTAAATCTATGCCATGAAGGATTAAGGCAGTTCTGAAGGCAAAAGGGGGTTCAACCAGGTACTAGTAAGGTGAACCTAATGAAGTGGCCGGTGAGTGTATATTTAGGGTTCCCACATTTTAAGCCAAATATCAAATCATATGTAATTAGATATTTGATATATAACAGAATTGGTCGTGAGAAGGACTTAATAATTTGTTATCAATTTTTTAAAAATCATATTGTGCATCCTCAATTTTTATTAACAAAAAAAAAGTAAGAATTTTTGGAGCTCACAAAGCCGTCTATCTGCAAAACGCTTAACATTTCTTTAAAACGAAACTATTGGACTCTATTTAACATACTATGCCAACCGAATACATGCGTTAGCTATGCATACCACTAAATTAGTTCACTCTCTCTCTCCCCCTGCCGGCATGGAGGTCAATAAAATTAAAGATGGTCCAGTTTTACTGATTGTTTCTTGGTCAGTCTCTCTCTCTTAATCAAACAGCATTAGCCTGACTGCTTCTCCACTTTTCTCTAGGCATTAGCAGCCATTCTAATAGCCTTGATTTATTCCTGTTGGTTTAATCTGCGAGTCTCCAGGCGAACGGAACAACTCACACGACGGATGCACATCTGTTACGTCTTGGGTCTTATGCTATTTGTGTGTGCGTGTCTATGAACAACAGATGCGTGTGTACGTTCAATCATAATGCGCACAACAGAGTCTTTATTTGCCAGACGACTTGGGCCGGTGGAATTGGTTTTTCTACGACAGTACACACTCTACGTCACACGAGCCTGTCAAAGCAATACAAACTTAACTAAACAACATAATAGGCTTAAATATCACGACTGATGAAAAACACAAAAAAACAAAAGCAAATGGCACAAAGCAAATCGGATTAAACAGAGCTGTGGGTAGAACAGTTTGCCTCGCTGCAGGAAAATTCCACAAAACTATGATACTAAAAAATCTTTCTACAAATAACCAAGACAGTCTGTTCCTCATGGATGAATGGAGGGGGGAAAAAAGTCAGAGGCACATCTCAGAAAAGTACGAAATAAAATAAAATATAAAAAGGACCATCTGCACAGACTTTATTTTCATGTCCTTTTTTTCCCTCAATGCAGCTCATATCCTCAAAGTGAACATTTTTATTGCGTATTGTTGTAAAAACATGCTATTTTGTATCATTTTAAAGGGCACCTATGATGAAAATCATCTTTTGTTAGCTTTTGGACAGAACTGTGTGTAGGTATAGTGTGTTTACAGTCATATTGGGGTGATAGAAACACAACAAGTCTCTTTTTTTAATTTCCTGATGTTAAAGTAGGACCCAAATACCACTGATTCTTAGGCTGACCTAAGGCTGGGTGATTAATCTAAAAATAAACAGCCTAAAATCGAGGTTGTTTTTTACAATTATTTTCCTTATCATGTGTGGAGTCACGAGACACTGCTCTGTTAAGCCTGGTTTATTCATTTATCCTTGTGCGCGCTGTATGTGCTGCTCTGCAATAACAATTCCGAAACGCTAGCCGGCAGTGAGGTGTTTATGTTCATCTGTGTCGAGTTTCTTCGCTGGTGTTTTATTTTTTCTGAACGCTACCTTAATGTACAAGTGGCTCAAACTCGCTCATTTTAAGCCGGGAACCGGCGGACATGCAACAACTTTAATCATAAGTAGGCCCACACGGAATCTGCGCACGCAGAATTCCACAGATTTCCACAGATTTTTCGCCCATCATTGATTCTGTTAATTTACTGGTGTAAATGTGTGTAAATTTATATTTATTCAGTTTTTTTTTATTAATTTGAGTAATAATATTGACTAATATGAAAATATTCATATGATTTATGTACAACACAGTTTGATAAGTAATATTTTCTGTCTTTTAGTATAGATATTTTTTGTGAGAGGCTTACTTTGTTTACCAAACAAAGTGGATCTAAATGGATTTGCATTGTAAACATTAAATAAAAGTTAAAAAGGTGTTATTCTTTATTTTATATATTAGGGTTTTAGTTATGATACTCCTAAAATCATTCCACATAAATCCGCAGATTTTTAACAAAAATTCGCACAGAAATAGCAAAAAATATCTGCAAATTCTGTCTGGCCCTAATCATAAGGTACAGACAAAGCAACAGTTTCCATCTAGAGCTCCTTCACGAGACTTGACACTTGTAAACACTCGCTCCATCGGCTCTGACCCCCGTCCACACTCGTCAGCTTAACAAGCCGACCAATCACAGAGCTTACGCTACGCGTCGTTTCGACATGTAGTTGCAGTTTTTGAGAGGTGCGCTTCAGCATAGGCGTCGGCGACAGCCACGGCGACCACGCGCAGGCTGCACCGAGGCATACACGTGTGCTTGATGCAGAAGTATAAATCAGCCTTTAAAGAGCCCCTATTATGGGTTTTTGAAAATGAGCTTGTATGCAGTGTGTAACACAGCTCTAAGTGAAGTGAAATATCCAGTTAAGGCTTAAATCTGAAAGTGCAGTGTTTAAAACTATTGATTCATCTATAAAAGAGTTGACTCATAGTTCTTCAAATGAATCGTCTCGATAAAGAGTCTTTAGCCGTTTCGACGTGACATGAGTACGAAACCTTTTTTATAATTTTATAAACGTATACATAATTATATATTGTCATTGCAATATTGTCTGCAAATTTCTGGGAATTACCACCACAAAAATCAGTCATTTTTATTGCAAAAAAGAAAACACAAAAAATATATATTACCTACAGTTGAGGTCAGAATTATTAGCCCCCTTGTTTATTTTTTCGACCAATCTCTGTTTAAGGGAGAGAAGACTTTTTTCAACGCATTTCTAAACATAATAATTTAAACATAATAATTACATAATAACTCATTTCTAATAGCTGATGTATTTTATCTTTGCCATAATGACAGTAAATAATATTTTACTAGACATTTCATTTAAGTGTATTACTAGACACATCTGTACAAGTGACATTTAAAGCCTTAACAAGGTTAAATAGGTTAACTAGGCAGGTTAGGGTAATTAGGAAACTTATTGTATAATGATGGTTTGTTCTCGAGACTATTGGGGAAATAATACTTAAAGGGGCTAATAGTTTTAACCTTAAAATGGTATTTAAAAAAATATATAGCTGCTTTTATTCTAGCTGAAATAAAAACAAAATAATAAATTCAAAGGGGGGCTAATAATTCTGACTTCAACTCTATATTCAGGGAAATAGAAATAGAAATATAATAATAACGGCGTGTACTTTATGTTGAGTACTGTATATATCAAATATATACATATATTATAATACATATATTCTTATTTTGTTAAAATTTGGCTATAGGATTGTACCATAATATGTTATTGCTGATGCACACACACACACATTCTCAAGATCTTCTCTCTACTGGCTTCAGTCACAGCTCCATCATCTTAGTTTCCTTTAATAGTGAAACTACCAAACTACCGCAATTATCCTCTCTGTCGCTGTGACTACCGCTCCCATGGCTACTGCCATCGCTAGGTAACCAGAGACTGGATGCTGGTAAATGGCTTAGTTCTTTATCAGAGCAAACAGAGCGAGTGAAGGGCTGGAGAGAGTGTTTTAATGTGTGTTTGGTGTCTAGAGGGCAGAAATGGCTTATGATGGAGAGCTCAGGGCAGGTTTGGGCTTGATTTCTGTCCCTTTATAAGTGCTCTGGTGAACTCGCTCCCACATCGCTGTTCAAGTACCTACAGTATCAAGCGAGTTTGCAGTCAGGTTAAAATGTTAGAGGAAACAAAAAGGAAATAAATTAACTATAATAAACGGACAAGTGTGGGCAGTTTTAATCGCAAAGAAATCCTCCTTTACACTTTTCCCAGATGCTATCTTTCATGTAGTTCTGTATGTAACACAGCGATTAATAGTGTAAAATGTTTATTGTGTCACACTAAAATATGTATTATTGATTATTATTGAAGTAAACCTTTTGTTGGAGACCAATAAAACAATATTAGGATATTTTAAAACAGCACAAAAAAGCACTTTAATGAATCAGTGAATCGTTTGTTTGCAGCGACTCATATGAGCTGGTTCCCATAATGAATCTTTTGAGATATGCACAAAGGAACCTGCTTATATGATTCACTGCAAATAAATGGTTTACTGATTCATTTACGGAACCAGCTCAAATGAGTCACTGGTAACAAATTATTATTCTTTATAACGACAATGTGTGGCCCATCGCTAAAGAAAGGCTTAAATTAACTCCAAAACAAATATATCAAATAACCGAAAATTCTTACTAAAAGGGAGATCTGCTTCATTCTTGCCTGTCACTGCGCACTGAGCACTGTCAACGTGAAGGCTATGGCTCTGACAAGCAGTGGGAACGGTGGGCGGGGAGAACCAGCTCATTAGCATTAAAGGCACAGGCAACAAAAACAGCTACAATGTTAAAACAGCTCACATTTCCCAGATTTAAATAGGTATAAAAAGTAACCTAATGGGTGTTTTGAGCTGAAACTTTACAGACACATTCTGGAGACACAAAAGATTTATATTAAATCTTGAAAAATTAAAATTGGTGCCCTTTTATACATTTCTAAGGGTGCTTTCACACCTGTTTTGTTCCAAAAGAGGGATTCAAATTGTTACAATTTTGCACTTTGTACTTGGTGCGGTTCGCTTTCACACGGCAATGGTTCTAAACGGACCAAAACAGCTAAAACAAGTCAAGTGCAAGTAAACTCTCCTCATATTAGTCAGAGTTTCAGGGTTTATTAACTGGAGAAACAGGACAGGTTCCGAAACAAAAGTCTAGGTGTGAAAGCATCCTAAATAACATTTGTATTGTATTGAAGGTGCTTCATTAAATGATCAGCTCATACAGTGAATCATTGGGACCAATTTATTAAAAGAATCAACCCATTAGAGCAGTGGTTCTCAACTGGTTTGGCCACGGGACCCACATTTTTACATGGTCATCAAGCCGCGACCCAATATTTTATTGTTGCATTTAACAAAATGTATCAAATTATAGAAATATTACAAAGTAAAAACGATAAATACTGGAAACAGCGGTTAGGGTAGAGAAATGTTCAGTTACCGAACTAAACTGAACTGTTGTCGCGCGCGCATTTCAAAATAAAAGTCCGGTATAAGCAAAATACCTTTTTTTTTTTGACCACGCACTCCGCGACCCACTAAAAATGTTCCCGCGACCCACTTTTGGGTCGCGACCCACCAGTTGAGAAACACTGCATTAGAGTAACTCTTCAGAGTATAATTTGAATATAATCTTAAATGAGCTGGAGTAAATACATGCTGTTGAACTCCGAGGGTCAACTCAAATTTCTTATTGCATCAAATTGCCTTGTTTTTTTAAGTTTTCTCAACAATTTATTTTTGTACACTGTAGGAATGACATCCTGCCCTACTCATAATTCTCTCGTCATATCACCATAAGCCTATTAAATATCCATACTGTGATATAGCCGGGCTCGGATCGTTTTGCTTTCTCACTACAATCGATCCGCTCCAGAGTTTGTTTCCATCGAACCGAGACCACTTTATTCAGGCGATCTCGTACCGATTGATTTGGCGCGGATCAGACTGCGATTGCTGGATTCACATATGCCAAATGGCCCACGCTAACTGGGGAAACGGGACAAGTTCCGAAACAAAAGTCTAGGTGTAAAAGCACCCTAAATAACATTTGTATTGTATTGAAGGTGCTTCATTAAATGATCAGCTCATACAGTGAATCATTGTGACCAATTTATTAAAAGAATCAACCCATTAGAGTAACTCTTCAGAGTATAATTTGAATATAATCTTAAATGAGCTGGAATAAATACATGATGTTGAACTGCGAGGGTCATAAAGAGGGTGTAAAAAAAGATGTAGCAAATGAAATCGATTCTTTACTGCAAAAAACCCCAAAACTAACAGGAAAAGGAAAGCGTGCTACAAAAACGAATAATAATTCTCATTTAACAAAATGTAGCGATGCCCTGCAGAGCTTTTTCATTTGAACTCCATCTCTCTCTCTCAAGCCTTCAGGCTTTTGTGTCATTGTTGCAACCCAAAATCCTCTCAGTGGATGAGTGTGTTTCAGCTCAACTCGTAGAGGCGAAATAAAACACATTGGAATCTGATTTAAGTCCTAATGTACGCTAATGTATCCCACTTCGCTTGATTGGATTTAGAAATAGGAAACGTGCTTATTGGTTGAACACACACACACACACCCATGTCCCTTCTTCATTAAAAAAACAACTTGATTTTAACATAATTTAAGGCATGTTGAACAGAGGATCTGAAGATCTGAGGATCTCCCTCTTGATTCCAGGACCTGTTAGTGAGTGTGTAACAACACCAAGGTCCCCCTTAGATAGTTAGACCAGTGCGCACACACACATGAACACAAACCTGACCCTCTTGATTTTTTTTTTATTCCAGTATAAAGACCTGAGGACAGGTGTGATGTGCTATGATTTTCTGGATCTGTTCCTGGCCGCAGCGTTCTGGATGAGCTGCAACTGTCTGACTGTCTTTTTGGGAAGGCCAGTGAGGAGTCCGTTACAGTAATCCACCCTGCTGCTGATAAAAGCATGAACGAGATTCATTTACCTGATTACTAGCCCTAAATTGCTCCTATTTCAGCGTTTTTTTTTCAGTAGAGATTTAAGTCTTTATTTTGATTTTCATTGAAAAGAAAACCTTCATATATACAGTACTGCCTAAATCTTTACAAAAAAAGAGATAGACCATACATCATGAATTTAGCTTACAACAAAAAGGAACTCAAAACCCTAACCACCGACCCCACCTATCTAACATTTATCAACATGTTTATGGAAGATTCATAAAAATAAAGTAAAAGGCACACATAAATAACATTTACAATCATAATATGGATCTGGCGGGGACAAAAATTTAAAATTGAAGCAAGGTGTACATGGTCAATGAAACCAATTAACATCCAAAAGTCATGTAAAAGATCAGTCCATTCAGTCTGTCTGCAAAAATGATATAAATGGCTCCTAAATCTTGCTTAAAGTGGACAATTTGTTATGTAGCGTGAATCTCAATTCTTCCAAATGCAACATATTTCAAAGGTGGGGACAGCATCAGATTTCCACATTTGTAAAATGAGTTTTTTTTGCATTACACATACAAAATAGAACTGCTTTTGTTTGATTCCTACTGCAAGAACTGTCTTCTGCTCCTAAATGTCCAATACTACGGTCAGGTTCCAAATTCATTATTTCAGCGTTTTTTTAAAATGTTTTGCAAGAACCCAAATTGGATTATTTAAAAAGAAAAAACAATAAAAAAACCCAAAGAACACATTAAATAATGTGGGTTGTATTGTTTGCAAAGAAATACAGGTCAAAGTTAATTTAGAAATCACTAATTTCTTCTTTTCTTTGCATTTTCCATACTGTCCCAACATTTTCTGATTCGGGATTGTATAAAATGCTAATTTCTGAAGTGATGAATCTCTGAGAATAGTCCTGTTCAAGCGTTTTATATCATAATATGTACAATTACATGGCCAGCAAAGCAGAAAACAAAGCGAAAGACTGTCCAGCGTTGCCCTTTCAGCCCAGTGCAGGTGAACCAATCATCAGTCAGAATGTGTTTGTTCAATCAGACCTGCCGTCCCTCCAGACAGAAACATCTTGTATGATTATTGATTCAACATCAGCTGTCCACCCATTTTCTACCCCGTTTTCGACGTGTCAAACAAATTTGGAGGAATGATCCACATTGAAAAAAATGCCCCGAGGGATGTTCTGTGGTGGAGTTTGTGATCAGAGCACACACACACACACACACACACACACACACACACACACACATAATGCTTTTCACAGACGGACAAATACACATTTCATGCCTGTCACATTTCCTTGGCTTGTGTTGTACTAAATGGTGGAATTGTGTTATACGTTAGAAGCATTACATCTGCCTGGAAATGAGATTGTAAATGGACTGTTCGCTCCAAAGAACATTCTGCCATCATTTACTCATCTACTTAAATGTTTCGAACAACATCAGCTTATTTCCATCTTTTATATAAAAACAAACTAACAACAAAAACAAGGAGTGACCAGGGGCTTTCAATTTTGAAATGGACTAAAAGATTGCTGTGCAATTTGTTTCGACTGAATCATTTATAGAGCCGGCCCATAGGAGTCATTTATATGATCAAACATTTTTTTTAGTAAATAACAGAATCATTTTCATTGATTCTTTAAAAGAGTCAGCCTGATTAGAATGATTATTTTTGGGGGGAAATCTAATTGCATATTTTAAATCTTTTTGATTGAATGTTTGAATAAATGACACTTGTGAACTGATTTCCTTATGAATCAGTGACTCTTTTAGACTGATTCATTTAAAAAAACAGCACAATATAAAAACGTTTGAATAAATGACACTTGTGAACTGATTTCCTAGTGAATCAGTGACTCTTTTAGACTGATTCATTTAAAAAACAGCACATAATAAAAACGTTTGAATAAATGACACTTGTGAACTGATTTCCTAATAAATCAGTGAATCGTTTAGACTGATACATTTAAAAAACAGCACATAATAAAAACGTTTGAACAAATGACACAACAGTACACAATAAAACTGTTCCTTCCTTCCTTCTTTCCTTCTAACTTTTCTACTTCCTTCCATCCTTCCAACTTTTTCATCTTTCCTTTC
>CAIGQQ010006939.1:88985-104171 GCA_903798035.1 Danio albolineatus
AAGGCTTATATATACATAAACAATATATCATTTCAGCATCAATATCAATATCAATATCACAATGTGCATATTTGCAATAGTCACATCACAAGATATGCAATGTTGAGTGTGAATTACAGTTGACCAGGAGTTACAGAATAGTATACATTCATTCATTCATTCATTCATTCATTCGTTTTCTTTTCGGCTTAGTCCCTTTGATAATCCGGGGTCGCCACAGCGGAATGAACCACCAACTTATCCAGCATTTGTTTTACGCAGCGGAAGCCCTTCCACCCACAACCCATCTTTGGGAAACATCCATGCATTCTCATACACACATTTTGGCCCTTCATAAGAAGAAGTTGGGCACCCCTGTTTTAGATGTTTGGACTAGAGAAAATGCAAAGTAAATAAAGCATGTTTTGTATTCATTTTCTATTCTTGAATACTGTTAGATTCCCCAGAAAAAAAAAAAAAATATTCAAGCTATTTTGTGAAACTATTTACATCGTAACATTTATTGCAGAAAAACAAAATATTACAATATAATTTTTTCCGTGCAGCCCTAAACCCACAGACTATCAGGCTGTTGAACACTTGACACACCTCACACAACTCTTTCCATACCCCTCACTGCATACCATCAAGATGTCAACTGCACTTTAACCAGTCCTTATTAAAACAATAATTGCCTACAACAGTAGTTCTCAAACTTTTTTCACTAAGTACCACCTCAGGAAAAAAAAGTCTCTCCATGTACCACCATATTGACCGGTATTGAAATATAGTAGCGTTGCAGGCCTAATTAAGCAGCTACAGCTACGCAAGGTCTAAAAACGTGGCAATTAATTAATTCTTATTATTATGAATATTTATTATTGTCAGCCACTTTTAACATTCTGAATAGTTCGAACATTAACCCTGTACTGTGCTTACAGGTAAAACAAATAAATAAAACATCAACGTTTAAATTGAAATGTGCTTTTAGAGTAAAAATAAAAAAGAAAAAGAATCACTCTGCTCTTAAAAAGTCAAAAGAAAACTTTATAGTATTATCATAAAGTAGCTTATTGATCAAGTTCCTTGGACCTCATAAACATAGGCTATATGTTAACATATTCATATATAAACTCTTTTTTTGTTGTATGTATACATGACTTATTTGTATGTCTTAAAATGTAAACAGTAACTTGTATTTTAAATATATTAATTGGATTTACATACTTAAATTAGATATTAGATGTGCTTGCTGCATGTTAGAGTAGGGTTTGTGTGTCAGAAAAGCAAGTGATTAAACTATACCTGTTAACATTGGGATATAGAAATGCGCGATAACAACCGTTACAAATATGGGGAGGAAATGTGCTTCAAATGACAGAATACATGACAAACAATTTTAAATAAAATAAAGGTTTGGTCAATTAAAATCTATTTACTGATCACATTGGTGTTATCGTACGCGTCAAAGGGTTTAAAGTGTGTTCATTTTTTTACTTTATTCATCGATTCTTCTGCGTACCATTAGAAGGAAGCCTGCGTACCACAGTTTGAGAACCACTGACCCGAAACAATTTTCACAAACAATCAGACTAAAGGCTCGTACACACCGGGACGCGTTTATTGTCAGCATTTGAGACGTTTTTCTGCGTTCAAGCTCAAGTGATTTTCTCTAGCGTCGAGCAGAAGAGCATGCAAAATCACTCCTTGACGTTAGATGGCGCCAAGCTTCTGACACCCGCTTGTTACACAGAAGAAGAAAAGAGAATGTTGACACGCTTGTTGTTGCGATCGGCAAAGCATGGTTCATGTAGCAGCTCTAGCGATGAAGAAATGATTATTGTTCACCAGTGCAAAAAGCAGCTCCACGTTCATATCGCCTCTGGGGCATCTGCGCTTGCATTGACAGTTTTGCGCTTGAGCGTCTCCAAGGGGTGTTTACCGTAAATTTAGCGGCTCTGTACACGTGAACAAAAGTGCCGATCTGATTGGTGGAGAAGGTTTTGACGTGGGGTGTCAAAACAAAAAAAATGAGCATGAGGCGTTTCTTTAAAAATGACACTTTTACGCCTGTCGTTTTGCGTGTTGGTGTGCACAATCACATCGGCGCCCTTTATTTAATCATGAGGCGTCAAAAGTGGACCAAAAACGCGAGAAAAAAATTTCTTGGTGTGCACGGGCCTTAAGTGTACTCCTATTCATTGTCTTCTACGTATTACTGGTAACATTGCCAATTGTATATTGTTTTGTTTTTTGGGAATACGTTGTTGTACTTAACTGGCACTACCCTTCCTACATTTCAAGAACTGTACTCTTCCAGAGTGAGTAAAAGGGCTCGCAAAATCACCCTGGATGCCTCGCACCCAGCACACTTCCACCGTCTTGCCGGCGCTACAGAGCACCGAGCACAAAAACAGCCAGACACAGGAAAAGTTTCTTTCCTCAGGCCATCTACCTCATGAACAGTTAATATTTTTTCTATTGTGCATTAAACGTGCGATACTTTCTCATCCGCACTTGTAATCAGCACCTTATAACAATTTACAATGCAATACCTCTTACGCATCTGTACACAGCACCTTATAACAATATACAGTGCAATACTTATGCATTCAGGGCGCCAGGTGTGGTCATTTTACAGTGTGTTGGGTAAAACCAAAAGACACTAACAACAAAACTGCCAACAAAAGTGATTTATTGTACAAAGTATATGGCCCAAATATATTTACAAAAGGAATATTTACAAAAATGTAATAAAGTATCAAACAAAAATAAAAGAAAATAGTTCAACTCAGGGCGCCACGGTGGCCTAGTGGGTAGCACGATCGCCTCACAGCAAGAAGGTCGCTGGTTCGAGCCTCGGCTGGGTCAGTTGGCATTTCTGTGTGGAGTTTGCATGTTCTCCCTGTGGTTGCGTGGGTTTCCTCCGGGTGCTCCGGTTTCCCCCACAGTCCAAAGACATGTGGTATAGGTGAATTGTGTGAGCTAAATTGTCCATAGTGTGTGTTTGTGAGTGTGTATGGATGTTTCCCAGAGATGGGTTGCAGCTGGAAGGGCATCCGCTGTGTGAAACAAATGCTGGATAAGTTGGCGGTTCATTCCGCTGTGGCGACCCCGGATTAATAAAGGGAAGCCGAAAAGAAGCCGAAAAGAAAATGAATGAATGAACTTATGCATTCATACACAGCACCTTATAACCTGTATATTTATACTTTGCACTGTCGCTGCAAAGTAAAACGTAAAGTAAAAGTAAACATATTCAAATTTCACAGGAGGGTGAATAATTTTGTCTCCAACCGCAAATAGTCTGATAGAAAGCAAAGCAAAGCAGAACTGTTGTTAATGTGTCGCAAGCAACTCTAATCTTCAAACTTTGAAGAAAAAACTTTTCCAAAGCATCTCAGCGAATCGACAATGCGTTGTTGTTGTTGTGTAAAAAACATAAAGGCGAGACAAGACACCTAGAACATTCTCCCAGTCTAGCGTGAGATACAGCGACGCATGATGTGTTTTCCTGCATGTTCTCCTGCTGTTATCTGCTGTGGCAGGACCCATGCTGGAGCTTCTGCACAGGGTTAATTAAGTCATCGGAGGTGCAGGACTCCTCATGAATACATCAGCATCGGAGGCTGTGGACTATCTGTGTTTGTCAGGGGCTCGGGCTGCTCCCCGTCCACCGCTCCACACACACACAAACACACCCTCCTGCATCTCAGTGAGCTTCACACCCACAGGGAGTCAAATTCATTTTCTCCGGACTGCAGGGTATAGCAAAAAAGCCTCTTTGAGGAGGAGCAGATCCCTGCTCTGATGTTATATATACAGTTCAAGTCAGAATTATTAGCCCCCCCTCAATTCTTAGCCGCCTCATATATTTTAATCTCCAATTTATGTTTAACAAATAAGATTTTTTTTAACTAATTGCTAAACATAATTATTTTATCTTTGCCATGATGACTGTAAACACTGTAATATTTAACTAGATATTTTTCAAGATACTAGTATTCAGATTAAAGTGACATTTAAAGGGTTAAATACACTCACTGGACACTTTATTAGGTACAACTTACTAGCATCTTAGCTAAAAAAAAATATTTACTCCAGTTTGTAATTTAAGGCAAAATGCAAAAAAAAAAAAAGTTAAATTAAATAAATACATAAATAAGATTTATTTAAGCATTAACTCATCGGGAAGAAATGTGTGCATTTTTTTTAATAAAATAAAATAAAATAAATCAAATAATAATTTTAAATCAAAAATAGAATTGTAATAATTAGGTAAATAAATAAAAATATAATGTAAAATAAAATCTAAAGTAATATTTAAAAATAAAATTAAAAAATGAAATAAAATATAATAAATAAAATGTAAAAATAAAAATAGAACTGTAAATAAATAAATAAATATTTAAAAGAAAATAAAATCTAAATATTTAAAAATAAAATAAACAAAAATAAATAATATAATTAGTTAATAAAATAAAATAAAATAAATAATGAAAAAAAAAAATGAAAAAATAGAATTGTAAATAAATAATGATACAAAATATATAATGTAAAATAAAATCGAAATAATTTTTTAAAATAAAATAAAATAAACAAAAATAAATTTAATAAAATAAATAAAATTTAATATGATAAATAAAACATAAAAATTAAATAAAAATAGAATTATAAAAATATTGTATATATTAAATAAAATATATTAAATTAATTATATATTAAATAAAAATATCATCTAAAATAAAATCTAAAACAATATTTAAAAATTAACAAAAATGTATTAATTAAATAAATATAATAAATAATAAAAATCTAAAAAATAAATTACATTTAAAAATAGAATTCTATATTTATTTTAAAATAAAATAAAAAAACAATTAATTAAATAAATAACATAAATAAATATAATAAATAAAAAATCTAAAAATAAATAAAACATTGAATTGTAAATAAATAAAATTTAAAATTATATTTTAAAATAAAATAAACAAAAAAAAGAAAAGAAAAAAAGAAAAGAAAAGAAAAGAAAAGAAAAGAAAAGAAAAGAAAAGAAAAGAAAAGAAAAGAACAGAAGAGCTGGCATCATGACTTATGGTTGGGTCTGACTGCTTTGTCAGCTCCAGAGCTCGTTTCCATGCCAAAACCACTTTGTTCAGTGGTGTGCTTGTTGTGTTCAAAGGCATAAATGAAAGCAGAAAACAAGCTTCAGAAACTTCCCCTGATGTTTTCTTTTTCCCTGCCATTTCTCACTCAACATTGTTGACTCTGACCCTTTTTAAGCCCAGTCTAAATAAAGTACAGTAGACTCGCTTCTGGTTATCTTCCTTCGCCACGTCTCTGTCTATTCTCATTCCCGTCTCATCTCAGTCTCACACCTCTGTAATTTCATATCCATCATTAAAAGGCTGTGGGAGAGCGAGGCTCTGCCGGTGGGCCAGGCTATAAAAAGAAGCATTCCACAGACGAGCACCTTGCCTTCCATTTCCATCTCTGTTGCAAATTGCCAATTTCTGGAGGCTTGACAACATTGTTCTCCCGACAAAGAGTGAGGTGAAGACAGCAGCTTATTAACCCAGACTCAGATGCGCCCACTGTTCAGGTTAATAACCGCAAAGCGAAGCGTCCGTGGCCTGTGGGGAGGGACCGCCGCTGACGATCAGCCCAGAGACACAGCTGATTGCACTGAGATTAAATTCATCTTTTCAAACGATATGAGAGGCCTTGCTTTCATTTTATTTTTTAGCTTCCGTCCCTTGCAGCTCTCTTTTCTTGACTGCGTCTGTATTGTATTGTGATCAGATTGTACAGAAGCCTCATAATGTATTCGGACACTTTAAAGTCAACATAAAACAGCATTCAATGGCCATTTTATTACAATATTGTGACACGTTTGTGTGAAAGATATTCAGCGGGAAGACGAGAAAGTAGAGTTGGGTTTGTTTCATGCATCAGGTGAAGACTGAATTATTTTCTATTTATTTTATTTACACTACCTGACAAAAGTATTGCCGCTGATGCCAGTTGTATGAGCAATAAATAGTAAATTGGAAAAGTGGCAGAAGGTAGATCCGTTGATCAGCATCCCAATCATCACAAATACTGCAGAAGACCGATTGGAACCCGCATGGAGCCAAGATTCTCACATTATCAGTCAAGTTTGGTGAAGGAAAAGTCATGGTTTGGGGTTACATTCAGTGTGGGGCGTGCGAGAGATCTGTAGAGAGGATGGCAACATCAACAGCCTGAGGTATCAAGACATTTTGCTGCCCATTACATTACAAACCACAGGAGAGGGTTAATTCTCCAGCAGGATAGCGCTCCTTCTCATACTTCAGCCTCCATATCAAAGTTCCTGAAAGCAAAGTAGGTCAAGGTGCTCCAGGATTGGCCAGCCCAGTCACCAGACTTGGACATTATTGAGCATGTCTGGGGTAAGATGAAGGAGGAGGCATTGAAGATGAATCCAAAGAATCTTGATGAACTCTGGGAGTCCTGCAAGAACGCTTTCTTTGCCATTCCAGATGACTTTATTAATAAGTTATTTGAGTCATTGCAGAGATGTATGGATGCAGTCCTCCAAGCTCATGGGAGTCATACACAATATTCATTCTTTCTCCACTGCAGCATGACTTTATATTCTATACTGGACATTATTTCTGTTAAGTGGCAAGACGTTTGTCTAAGCAAAGTCAGATAATACTGTCCTAATTAAATAATTAAAAATCAATCCATGATTATATTTTATTTTGGTAAAATAAGCGTAATCTAGAGGCCTTTGCATTTGATCTAAGCCACTGCTGATACCAAATGATCAACTAGAAGTCAAGTTATTATTTGCTGCTCCTAAAACTTGGATAGGCGACAAGACTTCAGTCAGGTAGTGTTTGTTTTGTTTTGTTTTGTTTTAAAATATTATTTTAGAATTAAAATTAGATTTAGATCATATTTTTATTTATTCATTTACAATTCAAATTTAATTCATTTTTAAATTTTTTATTTATTATATTTATTCCTTATATTTATTGAATTAATACATTTTTATTTTATTTTATTTTAAAAATATTTTAGATTTTATTTTACATTATATTTGTATTTATTTACAATTCTATATTTGATAAAATTTATTTTAGATGTTTTATTTGTTCATGTAATGTAATTCATTTATTTTTGTTTATTTTATTTTATTTTTAAATATTATTTTAGATGTTTATTTTAAATGAAAATTTTACTTAAAATTTACTGAAAATGTATTTAATTATTTACAATTTTCTTTTTTATTTAAATTATTTATTTATTTATTTATTTTATTTATTTTTCTATGGTTTCTAAGGCAAATTTGCGTTTTATTTATTTACAATTTTATTTATTTGTTTTTTGTTTTCTTTATTTTTCATTCTTTCATTTAATTATTGTTTTATTTATTTTATAGCTTTCATCCCTTGCTGCTCTTTTTTCTTGACTATACATCCATATTGTATTGTGATCAGATTGTACAGAAGCCTCAAAATCTATTCAGACACTTTAAAGTCAACATAAACCACCATTCAATGGCCATTTTATTACAATAAAGTGACACATTTCTGTGAAAGATATTCAACGAGGAGATGAAAAAGTAGAGCTCGTTTTATGTATCAGATGGAGATTGAATTGTGAAAAAAGGGCATTATATAGAAGAACGAAGCCTCATAATATCTGGAGTTTAAAAAAGGAATGACATTCAGATGTTTTTAACAGGATGTTCAAATACTTTTGGGGCTGTTGTATATTTTAATATTGTTTTAATATACTTTCTGTCTATCTTCTTGACACTGATAGACTCCATTGAGAGAGGATGGACTATAAACAATGTATATATGAAAAGAAGGAGATGTGGCTTTGGTCTCATATTGTTGCCATCAGTGATTTCATTCAGTGATTTGGAGACCTGCAGAACTCATTGAAGCCCACTGACCAACACTGTACATCCTTCACTACACACACACACAAGCATCTGGATGCTGAAACTAACCTGACTCAAACACTCAAGGAGAAACATTCAAAAACAAATGGAAAATGGTCAACACTATGAAGTCAGAAAGTCTTATTTTGTGTTTTCTATTTTACGTTTTATTATTACATATGGTAAATTAAAGTTACAAATAAAACAAATTGAAAAAAATATATTGTTTATGCTTAAAATTAGACAATACTGTAAGTTATCTCGGTGAAGTTTCAGATATTTCCACTCTAAAGGGAGTGCAAAATTTATTAGGCAAGTTGTATTTTTGAGGATTAATTTTATTACTGAACAACAACCATGTTCTCAATAATCCCAAAAAAACTTCATTAATATCAAAGCTGAATATTTTTGGAAGTAGTTTTTAGTTTCTTTTTAGTTTTAGCTATTTTAGGAGGATATCTGTGTGTGCAGGTGACTATTACTGTGCATAATTATTAGGCAACTTAACAAAAAAAACAAAAACAATATAACATCTCAACATTCACAAATATACATTTCTGACATTCAAAAACAAAACAAAAACAAATCAGTGACCAATATAGCCACCTTTCTTTGCAAGGACACTCAAAAGCCTGCCATCCATGGATTCTGTCAGTGTTTTGATCTGTTCACCGTCAACTGTCAACTGTTTTCCCTCCTTGTAAATCTCACATTTGATGATGGACCACAGGTTCTCTATGGGGTTTAGATCAGGTGAACAAGGAGGCCATGTCATTAGTTTTTCTTCTTTCAGACCCTTTCTTGCCAGCCACGCTGTGGAGTACTTGGACGCATGTGATGGAGCATTGTCCTGCATGAAAATCATGGTTTTTTTGAAGGATGCAGACTTCTTCTTGTACCACTGCTTGAAGAAGGTGTCTTCCAGAAACTGGCAGTAGGACTGGGAGTTGAGCTTGACTCCATCCTCAACCCGAAAAGGCCCCACAAGTTCATCTTTGATGATACCAGCCCAAACCAGTACTCCACCTCCACCTTGCTGGCGTCTGAGTCGGACGAACTCTCTGTCCTTTACCGATCCAGCCACGGGCCCATCCATCTGGCCCATCAAGACTCACTCTCATTTCATCAGTCTATAAAACCTTAGAAAATCAGTCTTGAGATATATCTTGGCCCAGTCTTGACGTCTCAGCTTGTGTGTCTTGTTCAGTGGTGGTCGTTTTTCAGCCTTTCTTACCTTGGCCGTGTCTCTGAGTATTGCACACCTTGTGCTTTTGGGCACTCCAGTGATGTTGCAGCTCTGAAATATGGCTAAACTGGTGGCAAGTGGCATCTTGGTAGCTGCACGCTTGACTTTTCTCAGTTCATGGGCAGTTATTTTGCGCCTTGGTTTTTCCACACGCTTCTTGCGACCCTGTTGACTATTTGGAATGAAACGCTTGATTGTTCGATGATCACGCTTCAGAAGCTTGGCAGTTTTAAGAGTGCTGCATCCCTCTGCAAGATATCTCACTATTTTTGACTTTTCGGAGCCTGTCAAGTCCTTCTTTTGACCCATTTTGCCAAAGGAAAGGAAGTTGCCTAATAATTCTGCACACCTGATATAGGGTGTTGATGTCATTACACTACACCGCTTCTCATTACAGAGATGCACATCACCTAATATGCTTAATTCGTAGTAGGCTTTAGAGCCTGTAAAGCTTGGAGTAAGACAACATGCATAAAGAGGATGATGTGGTCAAAATACTCATTTGCCTAATAATTCTGCACTCCCTGTATTTTGATAGATCGTTCAGAAAGCAAACCCTTGCTCATTTTGCATCTGAAGTAAATCTTGTTTGAGTCTTGTTTTCATGAAAGATTTATCAAAATTAAGTGACTTTGCTTATAAAATAAATAAATCTTGATTTATCAATGTTTACATTTTATTGTGATGGAAAACAAGACAAACATACTCTTGAGAGAAGAGAAATCATTTAAAATCTTATGTCTTGCTTTATATGCAAGCGCTCGAAATTAAGTTAGTTTAGGCTTTGAAAATACCTCGCAGTTTCAGGAAAATAAACTTAATTCAAATAGAATAGAACATGCTTTCTTGATTAAAAACTTGGCTTATTTATGTCGAGATTAATCTGTATCTATGCAAATGGAAATATATTAAGTGAGAAAAAAATCTGTGTATTTATGCAAACATGCTTTATAACTAAAAAGGGTTTTATTTGCCTACATAATTGCTTAGCTTAAAACTGTTAGTCGACAGAATGACTGCTGTGTAAAATTTAAGTAAAGAAAGGCAAGTTTATTTATATAGCATATTTCATACCAATGGTAATTCAAAGTGCTTTAGATAAACAAGAGTTAAAAAAACCCACATAAATTACATGTATAGGAAATAAAAACAACAAAGAATAAAAATGATTTCAATTACGCACACAATAGATCAACACTTCAAACCAATGGGACACAACGTAACACTGATGTTTAACAACAACAACGTAGCCAAAAATGGTAAAGTTTCATTGCAATTTGAAAATGTCTACACATCACTCATTCATTTTCCTTCAGCTTAGTCCCTTATTTATCAGGGGTCGCAACAAAGGAATGAACTGCCAACTATTCCAGCATATGTTTTACACAGCGGATGCCCTTCAAACTGCAACCCAGTACTGGAAAACACCCATACACACACACACACACTCACTACGGCTAATTTAGTTCATCCAATTCACCTATAGCGCATGTGTTTGGACTGTGGAGCAAACTGGAGCACCCGAAGGAAACCAACGCCAGCTCAAGGAGAACACGCAGCCAGGATTCGAACCAGTGACCTTCTTGCTGTGAGGCAACAGTGCTAACCACTGAGCCACCATGTCGCCCAGCTGTTTTACAGTTAAACAGGTTAAACTGTTCGTCGACTGAACAAATTCTATGTTAAATGTAAGTAATCAAGGCAAGGCAAGTTTATTTACAGTATAAAGCACATTTCATCCACAATGGTATTTCAAAGTGCTTTACATAAACAAGAATAGAGGAAGCATAAAATAAGAAATAAAAACAACAAAGAATAAAAATGATTGCAGTTACGCACACAATAAATCAAAATTACAAACCAATGTAACACAGATGTTTAAGCAACAACAATGTAGCCAAAAAAGGAAAAGTTTCATTGCATTTTGAAAACGTCTACACAACATTCCTTCGGCTTAATCTCTTATTTATCAGGGGTCACCACAACAGAATGAACCGCCAACTATTCCGGCATATGTTTAAAACAGTACTGGGAAAAACCCATGCACTCTTAAATTCACACACACACTCACACTACAGCCAATTTAGTTTACTCAATTCACCTATAGCGCATGTGTTTGGACCGTGGAAACCAGCGCCAACATGGGGAGAACATTCAAACTCTATACGGAAATACCAACTGGCCCAGCCGGGACTTGAACCAGCGACCTTCTTGCTGTGAGGCGACAGTGCTAACCACTGAGCCACCGTGCCGCCTGTCTACATAACAATGTTTCAAAACAATACGCGTTTTACACATGATTTGGCAAAAGCTGAACGTCAAAATTTCTATTTAGTCAAAAAGCGTTAGTTCCCTTTGGGATGACAATAAACTCTACACTACAGGGTTGAGTCTATGAGTGTAGAAGTGTAGAAGCGTATAATGTGTCATTTGGGACACAACTAAAAATAGCCATAAAAGTCTTAAGTACACATGAAACGGAAGCTTGCGACCGTTTTTTTTAAATTATTTTTTTTCGCGTTGTGGTGCAGTTCCTAGAGAAATGGAATATTAAAGGAGGAAACGGTGGGCGTGGCTTGTTTTTTTAGTGGGCGTTTACTTCAGAAAGATCAGGGTTTGCGGAGAGTTATTACAATCTAACAGACTCCTCCTCCTCACCATTTCTGTTTGTTGTCAAAACTGCTGGAGGGGCGTGGTTACTTATGTTAGCCACGCCCAATACCTCAGACTAACCGAATCTGAGAAATTAACTGAAAACCAGCAGGAAGGGCATATTTCAATGAAAGACTACAAGGACAAACAAATTTTTCTTCCTTAATAACATGCACAGATGAATTGTTCACCACAAACTAGCAATGTGAGCGAACAAAATCACTAGTTTTGAATTCATTTGTATCCCTTTTGAAGGGTAGTTCACCTAAAAATAAAAACTTCCTCATTTATTCTTCCTCATGTGCTTTTAAGAGTTTCTTTCTTCAATTGAACACAAATGTTTTAAAGAGAAAACATGTTGACTTGGAAGCCAATAACACATATCTTCAACATATTTATTTTTTTATTTTCAACAGAAGAAAGATTTTGAACAAGTGAAAGGTGAATTACCATTTTGGAGTGAACTATCCCTTTAACATGATTCTAAATTATTAGTCGAGCCAACGATTCCCTGGAAATGATAGCAGGAGGTGACTGTGAACATGTCTGCAAACTCAGATCTGACTGTGCAAAATCAATGCACACTGGTGAAGGCGCTGAGCATCAGATGAACAGCTGACGGGGATAAACAGGAGCTTTAGGGTGACATGTGTCTCTAAGACGGAGCACATCCAAACAAATCTCTTCCATCCCAAAACAAATCCCTCCGATGCAACAATGATACATATTCCTCAGATGCTCCAACCGGCTGTCAAGACAAACTCCGGACATCCTCGCTGCTCTTCCTCCAGGCAAATTGATAGACATTCGCAATTTAGTCCTGGGAAATCTGGCATCCGAAATTTGGTGCAGCTGTCAGCGCACAAACAGTTTCCTTAAAGGTTTTGTGGAAGAGTTTTTTAGATGTTAATATGAGTATGTTTGTTGGAGTACTGCTGAAATACCAGATCAGCTGATAAACTCTTATAAGGTGCAACCCTAGTTTTCCCGTTTTGCACCACATTGTTTAAATAGCAAATCCATTTCCTAAGGAAGTGTATTAAGGTGCATTGTTGCATGTTGATATTTTGAGGAACTGAAATAGACCACTACATTGACCAAATAAAATCTGGTCTAAAAGCCCAGCGCAGAGCTTGTTAGTTATGTGCCTGTGTGGGTTCAAACTCTTACACATTGCTTTAATATACACATGATGTAGAGCAATACACAAATATATTTACATATGAAAAAATTAAAGGATTAAAATGTTATTTTCTACATAAATACAAAAAACACTGCCTCCATGTTTTTTTTTATGTCTGTTTATTCATGACAATTTACATTTATAAAATGTTATTACTATTAGCAGTATTATTTATTATATGCATATTTATATTAGTTTAATAAAAATAGGTTTAGATTTGTCCACCTGTCGGGTTTTAGAGACGTCTGCATCACCATATGGGGCATAAGAATAGGATGTGTGTATGGATATAACTCAGTTGTTTGACCACACTTCGTTATTATTGTTCATTTAATTGATTGAACAAATGAAATTAAATATGTAGTTTCATAGATGTCTTCAGTGGAGTGCGTACAACACCGTTTCCTTATCCACAAAAGTAAAGGAGTAAAATAAAAGAGTGAAAGTAAAGTAAAGAGAAAGTAAAGAGGCTGAATGGAGGAGGCTCGTTCTTTATCCTCGAGCTGCAGATGGTCTGTTTAAATGTTTTCTCACTAGTGAAGCATTCAGTTTTTCCATTGCCATGGCGCGACATGACTGAATCTCAAAGGGAATGTGCAGCCTGATCTCACGAGAAAACGTAAGCATTTTACGTTTTGCCAGTTTAGTAGCTAATTCGTATGAATTCGTATGAGTTCTGTCATACAAAAATGTACGATTTAAAAAAGGAGGCGTGGCACCGAACCCCACCCCTAAACCCAACCGTCATTGGGTGATGAGCAAATCGTACTAAATTGTACGAATTAGATTGTACGAATTCATACGAATTAGCCACTAAATCAAAAGTTACGAATTGCTGTGAGATATTGTTGGAATGTGAGATGACACTCTGATGGTTTAATGCATGCTATGCTCAAAACACACTCATAACTCATTAAGAGAATGAGCACAACCCTGTTAGACCATGCCCCAGGGCGCAGAGAGTATTTTTCCATCCTTAAAATAGCAAAAGTGGATTCGGACACAGCCTTAATGCTTTTGTGCCATGCGCTTTAGACTTTGTGCTTTGATCATTAAAACAGAGCCCTCAGTGTTGCCATGTGCTTTTTTCTGTAACTGTTTTCTGCTGTCTGTCTTGATCAGGACTCTAGTAGAAGAGATATTGTGTCTCAATGGGACTTTCCTGGTTAAATAAGTAAATAAATAAAATAAAAACAAATTATCTTGTCGTTTTTTAAAAATGTACTCCAGGATACGTTTTCCCAGTGAGCCTGGATTTTTTTTGACTTCACCTCATACTTCAGTTTCTCATCAATTCTTCTGACCAATCAAAACGCTCTGTAGCATCTAACATGCCCCGCCCTCTTCAAGACACTTCTCATTTGCTTTTCATTTGATGCGCTTAATAAAAAACTAAAAGCTATTGGTTGTTTTTTTAAGGGAGGAGCTACTACGTGCCCCGCCCTGTCTTCATGTTTCAGTTGAGATTACGTCATATGTTGTAAAAAAATTTACACTTCTAAGCACTTCACTGGACTTTTAAGGCTTTATCTAGATTGAACGGCATTTGACGAGCACTTCATGAATAGTTTAGAAAGCGCTAGTGGTAGAAAAACGGCTGACGCAGCAAGACAAGCAGAGCTGCACCAATGAATGAGCTACATACAGATCCACCATTTATCAGCGAGCGGCGAGATAAATAGCGCTTGCAGTAGAAGAGGACGAGAGAAAGAGAGTCCGGCTGCTCATTTGTCGAAGATCTCTGACTTATAAATAGTGCATCAGTGGAGGACCGCATCATCTGCTTTCCAAACCCTCACCACAAATACCGGCAGAGACGTGCATATCAATGACCGCTGCATCATCCCAGCAGTTCACATGCGTTTGACCCCCATTTCCAAGACTCATCTCCCCGGCCACTTTCAGAGAGCTTTTCCTCTCCTTGAACCCCCTCAATACTCGGGATCTGAAGATCTGAATGATGTCTCTGACATCTGTTCTAGGCATGACAGTCTACTTGAAGAGAAAGAAATATAGCATGCTGATACCACAGTGACATATGTGGGGACGATTTATGTAAAGGGTATAAAAATACGGAAGAAATGAGTTATAATTGTGCTACAATTTCTGTTCAGCCCAAAATCTGCTGTCAAGGTAAAAAAGAAATCAAATTAATAATAATAATAATAATAATAATAATAATAA
>CAIGQQ010006939.1:109908-123151 GCA_903798035.1 Danio albolineatus
GCACAGGCTGATCGTGTCGCTTCATAAGAGTGTGTTTCATCAGTACACGGTAAAAACTTCTCTCTGCCTTAATTTATTTTTTTTGTTGAATCTGATTAACTTCTAGTCATCTCAACTTACATCAACCAAAGTGACCAAAAATATTAAGTTAAACTTTAAAAATTGAGTTTTTAGAACCCTTCATTCATACATTTATACAAGGTGGATGCTTTTTCAGCTGCAACCCAGTACTGGGAAACACCCATCCACACTCATTCACACACTACGGCCAATTTAGTTTATTCAATTCACCTAAACTGCATGTGTTTGGTCATCCAGCCGGTGGAAACACCAACACAGAGAACATGCAAACTCTACACAGAAACGCCAACTGACCCAGCTGAGGCTCGAAGCAGCGACCTTCTTGCTTTGAGGCGCCAGTGCTATCCACTGTGAGTAAATGCTGAGTACATTTTTTAATTTTGGGTGAACTACCCCATTAACATTACTGCCCCTTAGTTTTCATGATCACATTTCTTTAAAATATGACACAGCTCACCACTTCCCCCCGTATAAATGTTGTTCCGCAAATGCCACGCTTTCAAAAACAACGTCAAGATAAAAGATGTTCAACTTCAAAAAGCACCTGCATCCTGTTCCAGTCTATTGCATCTTGCTGATTATGAAAGCATTAATGCATTTTGTGCAAACGGCATTCAAAATCTGACAGCAGTGACGTCCGCTAAATATGTGCATATGCAGTTAAAGTCAAGATTATTCGCCCTCCTGTAATTTTTGTGAATATTTCCCAAATGATGTTTAACAGGGCAAGGAATTTTTCACAGCATTTGCAATAATATTTTTTTTCTTTTGGATAAAGTCTGATTTGTTTTATTTTGTCTTGAATACAAACAGTTTTGAATAAAAAAAAACAAACATTTTAAGGTCAATAATATTAGCCCCCATAAACAATATATATTTCTTGATTGTCTACAGAACAAACCACTGTTATACAATCACTTACCTAATTGCTTTAACTTGCCTAATTAACCTAATTTAAAGAGTTCACACTTAGCTGATGATTGATTATAAAGCTTGTTTGACATGCTGTCCCGAGAGAGAGCCCTGAGCTCATAAGATCCTCAAGCTCGGGGCTCCCTCCCGTTTGCAAAGCGAGAGGGGAGTTTGAGCTCAGGGAGATCTCGAGAACTCCCCTGCTGTAGTAGCTAATAAACAGATAGTGTTTGCTCTTAAGAGATAACTACTTACTAGGACCATGTCTATGGTGCTGATTTGGATTAGTCAATTAACTTGCGTTTTTGGATGGTGGGGGGAAACTCACGTGAACACGGGGAGAACGTGTAAACTCCACACAGAAATGTCGGCTGGCTTGGTAAGGACTAGAACCAGTCACGTTCTTTCTGTGAGGCAACAGTGCTAACCACTGGGCCACCGGCATCACCGGCATTTCCCATCTAGGAAAGGAGGAGAAGTAGGGGTGGAAGGGGGGTTTCTTTAAAACGAAGATGGCTGTGATATGGAAATTAGGGTATTTATAGTGGCTTAGGATCATCTGATTGGTGAATCATAAATTGAATAATGCAGGACCAGCTGTGATCAATCATAAGCACGTGATCCTCTCGAAATTTGTTTATAAATAAACTTCACTAAGCCTTCAAGTTGCACCTAAAGCTGAATACTAGTATCTTTAAAAATATCTAGTCAAATATTATGTACTGTCATCATTACGAAGATAAAAGAAATTAGGGTAACACTTTATAATAACTACACGCTATGAATCATTTATTAAGCATTAGTAAATAGTGAATTCATTATTTGTTAAGCATTAACTCTACATTAATAGACGTTAGTAAGCAGTTTAAACCTGCAGCTACAAATGCTCTATTCTTGACTTATAAGTACATTTATAATGTGCTTAATAATTGTACTTTCATACTTTTTTAAGGATTAATTTTTCATTACTAAATTAAGTATCACATTATTTACAAACCAGTTATTTAGGAATAGTTGGTGTTTTTTTTTAAGATCATTTATAAGGAGATAGTAAATGATTAATAAACTATTCAAATCATCATTTATAATTATTATTATTCAGGCATATATTAATAGTAAATTTGTATGTTAATAAATGCTTTATTACCTCAACTTCCTCCAGTTTTGTGACCTAATCTAAAGTAAAGGACTATTCATGGTTTATAAATCCCTTATAAATGATTATTAAAGGCTCAGTTTAATTCTAAACAGGAAAAAATAACATAAACAACTTTACTAATTTCTATACAGCTGAAGTCAGAATTAGGGTAATTAGGCATGTTATTGTGTGTGGAGGGGGGGGGTAGTACACAATGAAACTATCAAATGAAATAAAAAGTATCAAATGAAAAATCAATCTTTGCAACCTTAAATAAAATTACTGTACAGCTTAAACATCACTAAATAACTTTAAAATGTTGTATCATAATATACTGTTAAATTATATTGTTGTTTTTTTATCCAATTTTTTGCTGTATTTTGACCCTCCTGTTATTCAGCGATGTTTAAACTTTACAGTTATTTAATTTTTCAGATAGGATTGCTAAGATTATTGTTCATTTGATATTAAGCCTTTAATAGTCATTTGTAAGGGATTTATAAAGCATGAATAGTCCTCACTTTAGATTAGGTCACAAAACTAGATGAAATTGAGTTAACAAATAATTTATTAACATACATAGTAACCATTACTATATGCCTGAATAATACAATATATAAATGTTGATTTGAATAGTTTATTAATCATTTACTAACTCATTCTGAATGGTCTTAAAAACCACCAACTGCTCTTAAATACAAATGGTTTGTAAATAATGTGATACTTAATTTAGTCATGAAATATTAATCAGTAACAAATTATGAAAGTACAATTATTAAGCACATTATAAATGTACATATAAGTCAAGAATAGAGCATTTGTAGCTGTAGGTATAAACTGCTTACTAACGTCTGTTAATGCTTAACAAATAATGAATTCACTATTTACTAATGCTTAATAAATGATTTATAGTGCGTAGTTATTATAAAGTGTTACCGAAATGGGTTATTAGAAAAGAGTTATTAAAACTATCATGTTTAGAAATGTGTTAAAAAGACTTCAGGTTAGGTGAGCCATAGGATGGCAGCATAGAACGTACTCAACACGTTCAAAAAGCACTTATACTTTTATAATAATAATAATAATAATAATAATAATAATAATAATAATAATAATGGGGCGCCACACGGTGGTGTAGTGGGTAGCACGATCGCCTCACAGCAAGAAGGTCACAGGTTCGAGCCTCGGCTGGGTCAGTTGGCATTTCTGTGTGGAGTTTGCATGGTTTCCCCGTGTTTGCGTGGGTTTCCTCCGGGGCCCCCACAAGTCCAAAGATATGCAGTACAGGTGAATTGGTTGAGCTAAATTGTCCGTAGTGTATGAGTGTGAATGAGTGTGTATGTATGTTTCCCAGAGATAGGTTGCAGCTAAAAGGGCATCCGCTGTGTAAAACATATGCTGGATAAGTTAGCATTTCATTCCACTGTGGCGACCCTGGATTCATAAAAGGACTAGGCTGAAAAGAAAATAAATAAATGAATAATAATAATTATTATTATTATTATAATAATTCATCTTGTTTGTAAAAGGCACCTTTCTGGACACCCAAGGTCACCTTACAGGCATCAACATACCAGAACAAATTAAAACAATTAATAAAATGTTGCCAAACTAAATTTTAAAAGCATATAAGGAGCTGCAGGTACAAAAATAAATTAACATGATAAAATATAGCCAAAAGAAAGCCTGCTTTAAAAAAAGATGGGTCTTGAGACGAGATATAAAGGTGTGAAGACTATCACCGCTCCTTATGTCCAGGGGAAGCGAGTTCCATAGTCGAGGAGCCACGGAGCTAAAAGATCTGGCTCCCATTGTGCTTAATCGAGTGCGAGGTGGCACCAGAGAGAAAAAGTTGGCTGATCTAAGAGTGCGAGAAGGGGTACAGATATGGAGAAGATAGTGAGGAGCAAGATTATGAAGTGCCTTTAACGCAGTGGTGTAAAGTAGCCTAACTAATTACAAATACTCAAACTACCGTAATTGAGTAGTTTTTCTCAGGAATTGTACTTTACTGAGTAGTTTTATAAATGTGGACTTTTACTTTCCCTTGAGTACATGTTTAGTGCAGTATCGGTACTTTTACTCCACTACTTTCCCTCAATAATGTAGTGACCTGCAGTCACTACTTTATTTCTTTCTTGTCTATGGTCATTGTCTAAAGTAGAAAGATCAGTCCTGTGATTCCTGTCCAATTAAATCCCACATAGAAAGTAAATCACATCATACTGAACAACCTCAAGACATGGGCGCTTTATAAATGCAGCAAACCTTTGGGAAACATTCAAAATGTCCAAAAAGATGTCCAAAATCTCTACACATAATGATCCAGAGACTGTTTATAGACTGCATGTCACTGAAAATGATGGATGTCGACTGTATGATGACTGAAATCACCAAACAGCCTTAAACAATCACTAAATTGAATGTTTGAAGAATGGAAGGAAGGGCCAAGAAAAAGGAAGGACCGAACAAGGAATGGAAGGAAGGATCGAAGAACCATATAAATGAAGGATTCAAGGAAGGACTGAACAAACTAACGAATGAATGAACAAAGAACCCAATGAAGGAAGGAACAAAAAATATGAAAGAAAGAATGAGCGAACAAACGAAGGGAGGAAAAAAGGAAGGACCAAATGAATGAAGGAAGAATTCAAGGAAGGACTGAACAAACTAACGAATGAATGAACAAAAGGAAGAAACAAAGGAAGGAACAAAAATATGAAAGAAAGAATGAGCGAACAAATGAAGGGAGGAAAGAAGGAAGGACCAAACGAATGAAGGAACAATTTAAGGAAGGACTGAACAAACTAAGGAAGGAAGGAACAAACAAACGAATGAATGAACAAAAGGGCCTAATTTAGGAAGTAACAAAAATATGAACGAACGAATGAGTGAACGAAGGAAGGGGGGAACAAACGAATGAATGAAGGAAGGAGAAAACAAACAAATAATTGAAGGAAGGTTGGAAGGAACGAACGAAAATAGGAAGATCCCTAAATACACCACATGTTGTTTGTGCAGGGATGTGTAAACGTAACATTCTGTAAACGCATCAACTTTTCACAGCGTAATACTCACTACTCACTTCAGTACTCCTTCCACCTCTGCTTGAACGTGAGTAGTATTTTTTAATCAATACGAAACTTTACCGGAAGCCAGTGAAACTGATAGAGAATTGCTCGTGAGATGACGTCCTAGAGATGATACGAGCTGCATGGTTCTGAACCAGTTGGAGAACATGCAAACTCTTACTAATTCATGTGAGCTTTGCACCACACGATAGTCAGGAATCTAAAAAGGGCTTGTAAACCCATATTTAAAGGGCCATGAAACACCAAAACACATGTTTTGAGCTGTTGACAGTCATATATGTGTCCCACGCTGCTATAAACACTATTAGGACACATATAATTGACTAAAAAGTGAAAATTGGTTGTTTTTGCGTTATTTCGAGCAAATTCGTTCTTCCGGTTTGAAACGAATTTTTGAGGCTGCGTCACGCCTATGAGATCTATGCATATTCTCCAGCATGGTGACTGGACGTCTGTCCTGGCGAGAACATTCTGACGTCACTGAGCGTGCGGCATTAATTCATGACATAGCCTTTGTTCAAGCCAATCAGCGCGCTCTGCTGGGTTTGCGGTGCAACTCATTAATATGCACGAGAGCTTCGAAGACTGTGTGTGTACGTGTTGCAGTGTCCAGACGGCAGAGACGCCACGTTGTGCTTCCAAAACAAGTGGAAGGAGACGCAGGTCGCCAGTGTTGTATTTATGTGCTGCAGCTATAGTAGAGAAGGTTTAGTCTTGGCAGCTGGACACACATGCGCGCAGCAGAAATGCGTCTGTAAGAAACTTTATTTTTTCACCCAAGAGCTTTCCGCATCTGGAAATGGTTTCGTCACTCGTCTCCTTCTAAAACAGACGCCGCTCCAGTTAATGTGGATTGTCTACAGATTTGGTAAGCCATCAGTGCTCTTTGTTTGTTTATTCAGTTCGTAGTTAGTTAGTAGTTCATAGAGTTCGTAACTCTGTCAGTGTTTAAAGACAGACCTTTGTCAAAATGATTAACTGTTACTGAGTTTACAGTACGTTAATATCCGTACAATATTAAAGACTGAAAGATCCGCTGTACATTCTGCTCTCCAAGTGTAAACACTGCAGTCAAACAATTACTTTTGTGTAAAATTTTCGCCGCATTTTGGGACCGGATAGTCTGCAGAGGGATTTTATTTCTCCCTTACGCCGTGCAGTATCAAACACTACATTAAAACAACACTCTTAATAGTTTCTCACATCTAGTTTGTCACGGGGGACATGCAGGAAATGTTCCTGGATTACAGTATAAGCACCAAACTGCCGCTAAAGTCAACAAACTAATAATTTGGCTAATAATTAGATTACTGATGTCACTTCACACAGTCACGTTCTCCCCCTGCGTCTGTGTGTGTGTGTGCGTCGTTTTTTTGAAAATGAGCGCGTGCACAAATGGAATCTCTCATCTTTATGCAAAACCTTCCCTCATTCCCTCCCCCGACACTCCCACCTAAACAGAGCTGGACACACCCACTTTCCTGAGCTTTTCCAGACTGTAGGTGTGAAAACACCACGCTGAGACTGGGGGGTTTCGTGGCCCTTTAAGAGAGGAGAACGAGACGATGGATGACAACGACAAACCGTTACCTGTGAAAGAACATGGCGGCAAAACTTTGCGAGCAGTGAGAGCCCTCAGCAGAGAATAACTCTGACTTCACCTGTACATAACTTGCAAACTCTGGTGTTTCCAACAGAATGAAAACCTTCAGTCAAACGTTCTTTCATAACAAGCCAAGTTCGCGAAACATCATGTCCAGGTTAATCATTCAGAACATATGCATACGACTTTTCTTTATCACGCCACGAGCTGCTGGAAATTAAAGTCTGCTTTAGTGATAACAGCCCGCTGTGTTTGGAGACGCGCCGTCGATCCACAGTGTGCGTAAATCAAGGACGACCGACAGTCGAGTTCATTCAGCCTAACGTCTCTGAACAAGACAAACAATTCTCACCATCCCCGGTCTCTCTCTCTCTCTCTCTCTTTTACAGGCGCTCTATATCCCTCAGCTTCTGTCTTTTTGTCTTTTTTTTCTCGCTCTCTGGCCTCCGATTTGTGGAGCTGATCGATAGAGCGATGCAGACGTTGCCGCTGAGGATGACAGAAGTGGCTCGTCCCTCGAGAGGAACAATAAGGGCGAGCGAATCTCCCACCCGCAGCTACAAACACGCCTCAAAAGAAAGTCAAACATTATTTCAGCGTGATTCTATCTGCGCTCGTGCGATATCGCCTCTGTGTTCTGATGAGAAATGTGCGCACATACGAACACAAACCTAAAGAAGGACGCCGCGGCTTAATAATTCAAATGGCTGTCAATGCTACATTCAAGTACTTTTGCTGCTTGTTCATACTAGACTGGATAAACAGTCTTGCTGCCTTACACAAAATGACGTTTGCTGATTGTTCATTCATTCATTTTCTTTTTGCCTTAGTCCCTTTATTAATCTGTAGTCACCACAGCAGAATGAACCGATAACTATTCCAGCACATGTTTTATGCAACGGATACCCTTCAAGCTGCAACCCAGTGCTGGGAAACATCCATACACACTCATTCGCATACATACATTACGGGCAATTTAGCTTATTCAATTCACCTACTGTATGTGTTTGGACTGTGGGGGAAACCGGAGCACCAGGAGGAAACCCACACCAACAGAGGGAGAACTTACAAACTCCACACAGAAATGCCTACTGGCTCAGCCGGGACTCAAAACAGCGTCCTTCTTGCTATGAGGCGATAGTGCTAACCACTAAGCCATTGTGTCACACCATGTTTGGACAATGTTTGCTCAAACTATTTAAAATGAGTTTTTTGGGGGACAATTTGATTGTTTTTTTATGTTCAATCCACTTAAGTTTGTAACAACTAACAAGTTAACTTGATTCTTTTATATTTCCCCAACAGATATCAGCTGTGTGGAATGCAGCGTTTTTACAGGGTAGTCAAACTGACTTTAAAAAGTTTCTTGAAACCTGATTAACTTATTAACACTTATTAAAATAAGTTAAAGCAATATACAATCATCTGCTGTCTTGACTTTTTTGTTATAATTCTTTTTACAGTGTACTTTTTACAGTGTACTTATTTAAAATAAGCTGAATCAACACACTTCTTGAGTTTTTTTTTTTTTTGGACAATTTGATTGTTTTTTTATGTTACCAAAATTTGTAAAAACTAATTTAATTAATTTAGTTAATTTAATTCTTTCATGTTGCCCCAACAGAAATCAGCTGTGTGGAATGCAGCATTTTTTACAGTGTAGTCAAGCGGACTTAAAGTTAGTTGAAACCTGATTAACTTATTAAAATAAGTTAAGGCAATTTACAATTATTTGTTGTCTTGACTTTTTTTGTCATTATTTTTTTAATATATTTCTTTTTTTTTCTTTTTTTTCTTGTTTATTTTAAATAAGCTGAATCAACAAACTTCTTGAGATTTACTAATAAGTTAACTTAATTATTTTATATTTCCCCAACAGTAATCAGCTGTGTGGAATGCAGCTTAATGTTAACTTAATTGATTTGTGTAGGGACACCATGAAGGAATTGTGTGGCAATTTTTACATTGTACTGAGTACATCAAGTCCAGAAAAACAATAAAAAATGTGTTTTTAGAAGAACACTTTCAAGCGTCCTAAATTTTAACATGAGTTCTACACCGTAAAAAATTCTGGGTTCCACACAATCGATTTGTGTTGGGACAACATGAAGGGATCGAGATAATTCATTAGTTTTTTTACAAATTTAAGTGGATTAAACATAAAATAACTAAGCTACCCCCCCCCCCTCAAGATTTGTGTTGTTTCAGTTTATTTTAAATAAGTAGTTTGAAGAAGCATCAAACACCTTTTTTTGAGAGTATTATTTTAATAATTATAATAATATACAATAATTCAAAGGCTACACCGAAGGCTATGCTCAAAAATGTATTTTTGCTGCTTGTTCGAAATACGTATTTCAAATTAGCTGAATCAACACATTTCTTGAGTTTTTTTGTGGACAACTTAATTTGTTCAATCTACTTAAATTTCTAAAAGCAAAACAAAACAATTAAGTTAACTTAATTTCTTTGTGTTGAGGCAACATAAAGGAGTTCGTTTACAGGGTAGGAAATGATGAGTTCCACACAATCCCTTCATATTGTCTCAACACAATTCAATTAAGTTAACTTAATAGTATTTTAAAGAAATTTGAGTTGATTGAACATAAAACAATTCAGTTATCCCACAAAAAACACTTAAGAATTGTGTCGATTCATGTTATTTAAGTAGATTGAACAAGCAGCAAAAATATTGGGTATGTCACACTCCTCCCAAAAGAAAAAAACAATATCTTTAAATGCGCTTTGAGAAGAACACCTTTTTTTAAGCTACATAAAGTTTAACATGAGCTGTATAAAAAATGCTGGGTTCCACACAATAGATTTGTGTTGGCACAACATAAAGGGATTGAGTTAATATTAACAGGGGCAAATTTCAATGGATTAAACCTAAAACATTTAAGTTGTCCAAGAACTCATCAACTGTGTTTTTTTTTTTTTTTTTGCTACACAAATTTTGATTTGGGCAAAAGGAGATGGGAATAGGGACACTGATGAGAAACTTTTGAGGAGAGACTGATCATCTGAATAAAAGTCACATTATTTGTTCTGTATGCTCAGGTCAAAGTCATTTTGTTGCTATGCAGTGCTTCAGGCTCACTGCAGGGGGCAGACTAACACTGAAGCTCTATCCTAGAATTCCCTTCATGAGCAACTGCTAGCCACAACTATAAAATACACATTCAGCATGTTTTGAATAGGGATTGCGCAATTAAAAACTCACCACCTGTAAAGTGTAAACACAAAAACACATAAAGAGCGTAAAAACAAAGTTCTGTATTGTGATACATAACTACTCCTATGATATAGGAGATTTAGATGATTTATCTAGAAGGGTTAATTAATTATGGAGACGTCCTTTATGTTGGTATAGTTTTTAAATATTTTACTTTATTAATACGAAGATTATGATGCACTTTTTTTATTAATAGTTGAAAATTGGTACATTTTTGATTTTTTTTCAACCTTTTTTTGTATTACTTCATGTAAAGCTTAATTAAAATGATAAATATTTACTTGGCAAAAACAGCAGCTGAAATATAGTAAGCTAAAAAGGTTTTTAAAACATTTTAGACACATGTTTTTATATTTTAATTTTGTATCAGGGTTTTTGATTTAGTTAAACATAGCCATGAATCCACAGCTAATTAAATTAGAAAATATAAAGTAAAAACAAACAAACAAATAAAAAACAACAACAAATAAATAAATAAATAAATATGAAAATATGAAAATATGAAAATAAAATAAAAATACAAAAAAGAATAAAAACTAAAGCTAAACTAATATTATTAATAAACTAATAAATGAATGAATATAAAAAATAATACTAAATTAATATTAATAAATTAATAATAAACTAATAAATAAATAAATAAATAAATAAATAAATAAATAAATAAATATGAAAATATGGAAATAAAAAAGAATAAAAACTAAAATAATAGTAATAAATTAATGATAAACTATTAAATAAATAAACTAGTAAATAAATTAAACAAACAAACTACTAAATAAATAAAGTAATAAATAAATAAATATGGAAAAATTAAAAAAGAATAAAAACAAACTAAGCTAATATGAACATATTAATAATAAACTATTAAATACAAAACTAATAAATAAAAAAATGAAAATAAAAAAAATATAAAAAGAATAAAAACAAACTAAATGAATATATTAAAATAAATATGAATAAATTTAATAATGAACTAATAAATAAACTAATAAAAATATTTTTTGTAAATAAAGACAATTTATTAGATTATGTTTTGCAATAAAATTATATTTCAGGCATTTTTCATTAAGAACGCTCACATGTAATTGAATACATACTTTGTGCTTGCGTTATGAAATTTACTATCAATTTCTGATTTTTAAAATTAAAATCAGTGATGTGTTACCAAAACTTGTTTGATATGAGGACTACACTACCAAGGGAACGATTTGAGAACTCACAGCAGTCCAGTATGCTGCAGCACATGTACAGGTTGTGCCAGAGCAGTTTCTGCAGCTGCAAATGGATGTGAAGCATATGGCTACGTAACTCTGCATGCTCAGAGTAGAGCAGACCAGCCCAGCAGCCCAGCAGAGGCCATGAAATGTGCCTGACGTAAACTGAATGATAGAATATTTGAATCATCATCGCTCTCAACCAGCACACCTCCGGCTGCCCAACATTTCCAAATTCACCTGGGGTCTGATTTTTTTGCATAGAAGCCTTCCTAAAAGTGAACGCACACCAGAAAACATGTTAGTTTATTTATTAAAGGGCATCTACACTCACCGGCCACTTTATTAGGTACACTAAAACCGGTTTGGACTCGCTTTCGCCTTCAGAACTGCTTTAAAACTCTTTGAATCTGACCTTTTTTTTGACTTTGATTGTCATTTTGGCGACGGTGTTTTAAAATTAAGTGAGATTGTGGTCTCTTTTGAAAAGAGGGTGAAGCTCTAAACGCCTCTGAGCCTTTAATTTAGTGTAACTTTGTTGTAAGATTTCTTATATTTCTCCTTCATGTTCTCCTATTGTTCTCATTGTCTCTGTCTCCTGTGCCTTCATCTGCTCTCCTGGTCCTGGCAGTCAGGAGTGGTGATGGCAGCTCCAGAGAGAACCGTGTGTGACTAGCGGAGCAGCAGGTGAAGGGGATGTGGGACGAACGTGTGTGTATGTGTGTGTGTTTGGCTCTGGAGCTCACAGCTGTGCACATGTGGGACTGTATCTGCTTGTCAAACATCGTTAACACTTCCTGGCTGGAGGCAGCTCTTCTTTTTTGCTCATTTCTTCTGCTGTTTGAAGGAGAAGTTGTGGAGATGGTGTCTTTGGGGTGATGACCGAAAACAAAGAGGCGTCCTGGGACTGGGAGGACTGCAGCTGTGAGCGCAGCCAGCGTGGGGTCGTATGTGCTGAGACAGCATACCATATGATCCCATCAGAGAAGAGAACACACACACACACACACACACACACACACTTCTGCTCTGTTCTCTAAATCACACTGAAGCTGTTTTACACATCGATACTGTAATGCTGTTGATTACTAATCTCCAGACATCAAGGGGGCGATGAAGTCTCCTGTGACCAGTAAATCATGTTATGATCACACAGTTGGAGTAAATGAAAATGTACTGAACTCAAATTTAATAATTAAATTATTTTTGTATCAAAAATTGTTTTAAAGTTAATTTACTCGTCAATAAAATGAATGAATGAGACTCATCACGTCTGTGGCCATTAGCCTGTCATACTGAGCAGAGCAAAGAGTGTTGACGTTCCACTACAATATGGCGACAGAGACAAGATAATACATCCTTAGGGGGCAAAAACTCAGTGAAAAATTTCCAATTGCAGCTGATCAAATCATTGTAAAAGAGGTAAGTGACATTCTAAGGGAATCTCTCTCTCTTGTATGTTGTAGTGCTGTATTTATACCATAGTAATCTGGTAGTGTTTGCTTTGCCTTGACTTTTTCGGAGTTAATTATTGTTAAATCCCGTTTGCAACAACAAAATACTGAAAAATCTCTGTAGACTGATGGAATTTCATGTCATTCAGCCATATAATCTTAAAATGTGAGCAAAATCACCTGTTTTGTCATCTCTTTAGATATTATGCTTGAAAATCATTTAAATATTAGCTCTAAAGTGGTGTGTTTTTAACAGGGCTCATACGCATTTCTACCAGTAAAATTCCATGACTTTTTTATGACTTTAAATATTCATGACCTAATGTTTCATGAAATGTATATGTATAGATGTTAAAATTAGAAGAAAACAAAATATAACATTTTAAATATTTTTACTACAATAAATGACAAGCTCTGGACAGATTTTGTGACAGATCACGTGACTGATCGTGCGCTCGTTAACTGGAATTTAAACAAAATTATCAGCTATATTCTAATATACAGAGATGGT
>CAIGQQ010006939.1:159011-169231 GCA_903798035.1 Danio albolineatus
CCTAAACCCAACCAATAGTGTTTTCAAAATCACTGATTGACCAGCGCCCACCCCTTCCCTAAACCCAACCAATAGTGTTTTCAAAATCACTGATTGACCAGCGCTCACCCCCTTCCCTAAACCCAACCAAGTGTTTTCAAAAGCACAGATTGACCAGCAAGATGAGCTTATTTTCGTAATTTGTAATTTATTTTTAATAAATGGTCAATACATAGCTTAGTTTATAACTGGAAAGACTAACGCTATTTTCAAACACTCAAAATGTGCTCATGTTGTCAGCTGAACGCACTTTCTTCAACCCAGTCACAATGAAACAGTGCAAAATACATTTGAAATCAACATGCACAGCAATGCGTATGAAAAGAAACACACTTCGCATCCCAACAACCATCTGCGGTCTGTTTTTCGCCCTCTTCTTTGCGTCAAGTTCAGAATCTCCCAACTTTCTCTGCGCCGCTGTCAATCCCACGATCCCCCGCTGCTCGGCTCCCATAGAGAACGAATTGAAAACGGCCGCTCAGCTCGTCTGACTTTGCACCAGTGGACACGTGTGATAAAAACAAAGCCGGAGATGAAGTGTAAAGCAGTCTTTTAGACTATCATCACAGTCAAGTACAGTGTGTCAGTGTATTGAATATATTCTGTTTGTGTCTGGGGCTGCCAGTTGGTGTGTACATCACAGAGAGAGCACGGATCAATCTCTCTCTCCATCTCTCTCCTGGCTGAAAGTCAGATAAAACACATGCTGACTCACAATATATACAGTTCAATTCACAATTATTAGCCCTTCTGCATAGTTTTTTTACCCCAAATTTCTCTTTAACACATTTCTAAATATAATAGTTTTAATAGCTCATTTATAATAAATTTATTGTATGGTTGCCATGATGACAGCACATACTATTTTACTAGATATTTTCAAGATATTCAGCTTAAAGTGCCATGATTTATTTATTTATTTGTATTTTTTTACCATAGTTGAACCAGTCAAAAGTTTGGAAAGAGTAAGAAAAATAAGTAACTAAGGCTGTGCATATTTGTGCAAAAATATACACCCCCCCCCGGCCACTTTATTAGGTACACCTTACTAGTACTGGATTTTGCCTTCAGAACGGCCTTGATCCTTCATGACATAGATTCAATGGGGTACTAGAAATATTCCGCAGAGATTTTGGTCCATATTGACATGATAGCATCATACTGCACATCCATGATGCAAATCTCCCGTTTCACCACATCCCAAAGGTGCTCTATTGGATTGAGCTCTGGTGACTGTGGAGGCCATTTGAGTACAGTGAACTTATTATGTTCAAAAATCTGGTCTGACATCAAAAGATGGGTATACTGTGGTCAGGGGCGCCGCTTGGAGGGGAAAAGTTAGGACGATTCTAAGGGCCCAAGCAGTTTTGGGGCCCCCAGAGATATTATAAGAGGCCCTAATGACACTATACCCAACGCATCCCCGCAAAGGTTGCCATAGGGCCTCTGCCAGCCAGCGGCGCCCTTGACTGTGGTCATTAAGGGATGGACATGGTCAGCAACAATAGGCAGGTAGGCTGTGGCGTTGGCACAAGGCTCAATTGGTAATAATGGACCCAAAGTGTGCCAAGACAATATCCCCCATGCCATTACGCCACCACCACCAGCCTGAACCGTTGATACAAGGCAGGATGAATCCATGCTTTCATGTTTTTGACGCCAAATTCTGACCCTACCATCCGAAGGTCGCAGGACAAATCGAGACTCATCAGACCAGGCAACGTTTTGCCAATCTTCTATTGTCCAATTTTAGTGAACCTGTGCCAATTGCAGCCTCAATTTCCTGTTCTTAGCTGACAGGAGTGGCACCCGGCCTGCTGTTCTGCTGCTGTAGCCCATCTGCCTCAAGGTTGGACAAGTTGTGCATTCAGAGATGCTCTTCTGCATAGCTCGGTTGTAATGAGTGGTCATTTTAGTTACTGTTTGCTTTCTATGAGCTGGAACCTATCTGGCTATTCTCCTCTGACCTCTAGCATCAACAAGGCTGGATATCACTGGATATTTCCTCTTGTTTTCTCTGTAAACCCTAGAGATGGTTGCGCGTGAAAAGTAGATCAGTAGTTTCTGAAATTAACCAACAATCATGTCACGTTCAAAGTCACTTAAATCACCTTTCTTCCCCATTCTGATGCTCGGTTTGAACTGCAGCAGATCATCTCGACCATGTCTACATGCCTAAATCATTGAGTTGCATCAATGTGATTGGCTAACTAGAAATTTGCATTAATGATCAGTTAGACAGGTATACCTAATAAAGTGGCCGGTGAGTGTATGTTGTTTGTGTGTCCCTCCGTCCAATCAAACGTCTGCTATGGATCAATTAACTTTGACTTTCATGTTTGTCAAACTCTGATGATCAACTGATACGGATGATTAGTCCTTCAATTGCTCAACTGCACACCTTGAAGAACCACAACGGGACTTAACGTGCATTCGGTTATTATTCGAGCCGCGTTTAAAATTCAGAGCGGTACATGCGGGTCTCCTCGGTTCGCTGGCCTACAAAGTCCAGTACAAGTTGAGCAGGACGGATGAACTCCAGGAGACGAGCGGACACTTTCTCCTTTTCCTTGGCGGTGTTTGTTATCAGTTTTTTTTTTTCTCCTCGCTCTTTTCTTCCATCGGTTTCGGTTTCAAAGAGCCCAGGGTGCATTTGCACATGAATGAGCGTGTGGTGTTTAATTACGACCTCAGATTCACTCCCCTTGCGGAGGAGAGGAGAGACACATGACACAAAGCAGATCAGCCAAATTAAACTTTGACAAAACGGCAGCGGGCATGCATTGGTATTCCTCAGACGCCATTGTTTTTGATGGGCGCAGGCCCTTTATGTGCTGTTCTTTAGAGAGGGAGAGAGAGAGAGAGAGAGAGAGAGAGAGAGAGGAGAGACTGGAGGAGTCTGGGAGTGAATGAATCGCAGACTAGAGGAGATTGAGAGAAAGCACAAAAATCCCCCCTGAAAAATTAAATAAATAAATAAAATCACTTTGGTTTATGTTTGTGAAAAAAAAACAACCTAATGAGACGAAAAAAAAATTGGTTTTACTTTTCAATTAAACACTCTCATTTACCCTATTAGCATTTTGTTTCTTTAAAGAATAGATATCTTTTGTCTGTTCGTTTGATTTTTAGGCTGACAAGACATTTCTGTGTAGTATACTTGTTCTCGCGGCTTGCAATAGCATTATTGTGCTGTCATGGCAACATTGGAAAAATAACACTTGATAAATAAGACTCGCTCACAGTCAATAAAATTTTACTGTCAATAAAATACAATTTTTAATGAGTAAATTTATCTTATTGAGTTAAATAAAAACAAGTATTTTATTAAATTAACTAATAAAATAACAAACAATTATGTAACAAAGCATTTTCGGTTTCGTTTTTTTGGCCAAGTGCATCCAGAATCTGCAGTTTAAGTTTCGGCGTACAATTTTAATTTTGATACATCCTCAGTTTAAAACAACAACAACTATTATTATTACTAATTATTATTATTATTATTATTATTGTTGTTGTTGTTGTTATTATTATTATTTATTCTTCTTCTTCATCTTCTTCTTCTTCTTCTTCTTATTCTCTAAATATCTTTCATAATTTTTTCTTTAGTCTCAAAATTAATATGAAGCCACAAAACGTACAATAAAACATAATGATACTACAAATGAAAAATAGATATAATAATAATAATTATATAATTAATACAACTGTGGTGACACGGTGGCTCAGTGGGTTGCACTGTCGCCTCACAGCAATAAGGTCGCCGGTTCGAGTTCCGGCTGGGCCACTTGCCATTTCTGTGTGGAGTTTGCATGTTTTCCCCGTGTTGGCCTGGGTTTCCTCCACAGCCCAAAACAAATGCGCTATAGGTGAATTGAATAAACGAAATTGGCTGTAGTGTATGTGTGTGAATGAGTGTGTATGAACTTATTTTTTTTTTTTTTAGATTTCTGTATTTCTAAATTTTATTAGCCCTCTGTAGCAATATACATAATTAGATTGTCTTTAAGCTGAATACTAGTATCTTTAAAAATATCTAGTCAAATATTATGTGCTCTCATCATGGCAATGATGAAAGACACCAGTTATTATAAATAAGTTATTGAAACTATTATACAATTCAACAGGAGGGTGTCTACATGTCTACAAATCTGAATTAAAGGGCCATGAAACCCCCTCTTTCGGTTCAAGTCTACCTCAGAATTTTTTCAAAAAATGCTTCATAATGGGCGGGGAGTTCTGCAGGCAGAGGCAAGAGTGGCCATGGCCAGAAGAGCAGGGGAAAAAGACAACTCTTGTCAGCTGGCTCTCAAAATGAGACACAAACCGTGAGGAGATGCATGATTTTAGTTTACAAAGTTAAAATGCAAAGAAACGAACAGTGATTTAATGTCCTGCTACATGTGTTATTTGTAATTTATATACACATAACCACAATTTGTTGTATTATTATAAAGATAATCATGTAAACACTATAAATGAGGAGGACTTCTCTCCTCCTGAATCCCCAGGTCTGAATGCAGACACATTGGAGAGCAGTGCAGCAGGTCTGAGTTGTAGGCGGTTTCGGACGCAGACAAAGTCCGCCATTCTCTTATTCTCTTATAGCTCTACCGACAAAAATGCTTGCTGCACACCAACAGCTTTGCTGTATCAGCCCTTACAGCATCACGGGGAAAAGTATGCAACAAACCCTGTGGATCAACAAACACATTGTGGTTGAAACAAACACATAATGTTACGAACTTTAATGAATAGCTAAATACTGCTTGCCATGTGCAGACGCGGTCTCACCTAGTCATTGGGTCTCACAGCTTGGCAGGTCTGCCTTGCCTTCAGAAAGCACATGCTCTCATGAATAATTAAGAAGCAGGGTCTTCTCATTGGATAAGAAAACTTCTATGAATAATAATGAGACGCGTCATTACTCCACTAGTAGATTCGCCCTACGTCACAGATTTTGATCCGCCCAAAACATAATTTTAAACCCGGAAGATGAAATTAGCTGACAGAAGCTTAAACTTATCTAGTTTTCTCCACAATTAAAGCTGTCAGGTGCTAACGCTGTCTAAACTGATGCTCAACACACACAAATCTGTTCAAATCTTAAAAAAGTGAACCTTTAGTGAACCAAATCTTAAAAAAAAGTGAACCCTCTTGAACCTTTAGCATTACAGCAAAAAAAAAAAAAAGAAAATAAAAGGAGAAAAAAACAAATACGAACAAATATAAAGCGCTTTAAAACAACTGTATATCCTGATATGAGATATTATAGAGTGGATTAGCCAACCCTCCATTTCATAAAGAGTCACCGCTGAGATGCGAGCGCTCTTTTAACTTCAAATTAATACGGCGACACAATCATCACACTGCTTTCATCGCCTTAATTATATTAGGAGATGAATATGTGTGCGAGTTAGCGCTCGGGCGCTTCTGTTGAGGCTTGCAGTGTGAACTCACACTGGTTGTGACCCCTGAAGACAGCCTGGAGTCACACAGGCTTCATTAAGAGCAAGGAAAGCACTCGCTGCACTAAACAGCCATGGCAAATTGCAGACTGAAATCAGTGCCATTATGTAAAGGCAGGCCGGAGGCAGCGAGAGGCTGTGTGTGTGTGTGTGTGCGCGTCTGTGTGCATGTATGTGTGTGTGTGAGAGAGACTTGGTGTAAATGCTTGTGTTTACATGTTCGTGTTTGTGTGTGTGAGAGAGTCGGCATGAATGCTTGTGTTTACATGTGTGTGTGTGTGGAGGACAGTAGCCCGGCAGTTTCTTCCCTGCTGCTGTGAGTCCTGGTGCTGTCACACACTGTGATCATATCATTAACGCTTCATCGTTAAGCTCTTATTCGCATGCACTTTTCTCTTGTGACCCAAATAATGGAAACACAAAGATAATCTCGAATCTCTTTTTTAGGACACATTAACGTTTACATTATGGGGTCTAACTGGTGTTTACTCATCACCATTTACATGATGTATTTTGGCTGTTCATTTACAGTGGCATTATTAAAGATGCTGTTACGTGCCAGCACTTTCAATTCAATTTACCTTTATTTGTATAGCGCTTTTACAATGTAGATTGTGTCAAAGCAGCTACACATAGAAGGTTATAGTAAATTGAAAGTGTCAGTCCAGTTATTAGTGTTGGAGTTCAGTTTAGTTCAGTTCAGTGTAGTTTTAATATTAACTACTTAGAGTCCAAACACTAAAGAGTATTCCATCGGTGCGCAACTCTAGCCGCAGTCTAGGCGCCGGAGGCTGGAGAACTCCTGTCCTTGGAGGGTCACAGGAATCCGTCTCTTGCTTGCTACTCTGCCAAGCACCAAACAGCTGCTCAGGATACGGCCAGGTCCAGGATTATGGAACCTTGGGATCGTCTCGTCGCGGGTTTTGAATCGCATCCGTGGCGCTGCATAGTCTCTGGGGGCCACTTATTTGGTTATTTTTTTGTTTATTTTCGTGTCTCATCCCTTGTTTCTGTCCGTTGAAGATTTATTGTCCACATCTTTTGTTAATTAGCTTAGAGTAGAGGGCATTTGTTGTGAATATTACTAAGGCCTCGTTTACACTAATGCGTTTTCGTTATAAAACGCATAAGTTTTGCTACGGTTACGCCATCCGTCCACACTACGCCGGAGTTTTCGAGCGTTTCGACCAAGCTGTGGATTGTAAGTCACAACCTGTAAGTGTTTTTATTTGTTAAAATTGATCGACAACAGGCACAGTTTCTAGTGTTAACGGTGTATTGAGGACGTAAACAAGGATGTAAACAATGGGAAATGCTGTTTGGCACCGCTAACAGTTTAGCTACAAATTTATATTTATCCATCAAACTGCTGTAAACACCCACAATCTTCACCAGCGCTGCAGTGTCTCTCTATGCAGACGCTTTCCCTGCGTTCTTCATCTCAAAAAACAAACTCACAAAAGATATGTGAATGTTTTATATTACTTACACATGCTTATTCCGAATGTGAAAGACACTTGTCAGAGTTTTTTTTAGGGAGCAGGAGTGAGGCTTAGCTGTTAAGCTGTCTTCATTTTTCTGTCTGATTCAGGCAGCTAATGCTGCTGACTGTTTACAAAATACACTGTGGACCATCCCTTTAAGAAACTATCATTAAAAATATTTGTAAAAAAACACTTTACTGAAAACACTTCAGTCACACAAATATTGTAATATCATTGCACTTGAAATGATCCATCAAAGCTTTATAAACTGGAACATTCCAGAAACGTTACAGTTACAAACCCCAACAAAATGCAATAAAAACCCACGCCGGTGTAAAACAAACAAAAAAAACGCACAATTGTGTAAATGGAACGCAGCTAAATATACCTACATATCAACTTGTAGAGTTTATAAGCAATGTTCATACATTCATTTTTACTTAAGCTTAGTCTCTATATCAGAGGTCGCCACAGCGGAATGAACCACCAATTATTAGAGCATATGTTTTATGTAGCCGATGACCTTCTAGCCACAACCCAGTACTGGGAAACACCCATACACTCTCACATTCACATACACACTTAGGCCCTGTTTACACTAGTGCGATTTAGTTTTAAAACGGCGTTTTAGCATGAAAACGATCCACACTAGCGTTTCACCCAGCATTTCTGAACATATCTCCGTCCACACTACTCCACCAGAAACATGTATCACGTGACCATTCGCGCACTCTGGGCATGCGCGTTCAAGTATAAACAGGAAGCACCTGTCTCGCTCGGCATTCTATATAGGGCTTACACTGCTTGAAACGCGAGCGATTAGCGAGTACTCGAACAGTAGCTTGCCTCTTACGAATATATGCAGCTGTTGTAGTAAAAAAGGCAGAGTTTAACTGCACAATGGTGCCTAAAACGGACAATAGTGCAAACAACGCTCACATTTCTGTGTCCATGTTGTTGTTTACAGTGAAGGCTGGTCTGCCGTCTTCCGGTGGCGTTATAGTCATGTGATAGGGGCTTGACAAATAAGGGAAGGTTACGCAATGACCCAAAAGCCCCAATGGAAGAGCGAATCTCAGCAGCCACACCTCCGTTTTCAGATGTCTTCATTTTCCCCCATCCACACTGAGACGGAGCAGCAGCGTTTTAGAATGAAAACGGCCTCTCCAGCGTTTCCAAAACGCTCCATTTTCGGGGCTCGAAAACTCTGGCGTAGTGTGGACGGATGGCGTAACCGTAGCAAAACTTATGCGTTTTAAAGTGAAAACGCACTAGTGTAAACGGGGCCTTATATGTAAACTACGGCCCATTTAGCTGAAATCACCTGTATTTGGACTATGGGGGAAACCCGGAGGAAACCCACGCCAACACAGGGAAAACATACAAACTCCACACAGAAATGCCAACTGGCCCAGCTGGGACTCAAACTAGCGACCTTCTTGCTGTGAAGCAACAGCGCTAACCACTGAGCCACCCATAATGTTATCAAAAACACAGCAAATCTATTTTTGTTCTGCTTCTAAATGACGCCACTTCATGTTTTGTAATTCAGTGACACTCAATGCATTTTCATGTGCAGCTTAACTCCTAAAATATGTTCTGGGGGCAGTGTGTGCGTGTCTGTGTGCCCACATTAAAAACAAAACACACACAAATGAATCATATGAGTCATTTGGTATTCTGATGTCAGAGCTGAATCACTAAATACGGTTACACACAAAAAAACAAGGCTCATTTCAGAAACACTCAAGCGCTTGTGTGCTCAATAAAACCTCTTCAACTCGCTACACTTACAAATACGTGTGTGTATGTGTGTACATGTTCATGAATGACAGGTCCAGATGCCGGCCAGGTAACCTCTGTCCATGTAAACAGCTCTTGAACTCAAAACCCCATGGTGATTTCTTCGCCTTCCCCTGGATTTGCCTCACAAATAAAGACCTTGGCCTTTCCACAGTTTTCTGTTTATGAATAAATCCACGCGTATCTTTCTGGCGCGCTGCAGATAAGCATGCAAAACTGCTCTTTTTTGGTACCATTGGAGTTCCTTATGTCACATTTAATTGCACGGCCTTCTATAGAAACACACTGCACTCAAAACATTCAGAACGTCAAAGTTGAGCATTAATCGGCGTGCCGTTCTGTCGCTCTTGACGCGCGCTTTCATATATAACCTCCTATTATCTTAATTTGCATTCATCATCATATCACAGCTGTTATCTCTCAGGATAGATATAGAAACTGGCATTAAAAGTAAAAAGCTTTTTCATTATCGGCTGCTGCTGTAAATCAAGTCGCACTGTAAATTTCGTGCTGAGCCCTTATCACCGTAGGGCGATGTTCTACGATCTCACCGCATTACCACCCACGTTAATGGCATTGGTGAGCAAAGACGGCATTAAGCTAATAGACCTGGCCACATCTTGCATTATAAATAGTCATTAATATTCCATTATCTGTCTGCACATGCCCACGAAATGTGCAGGAACTGCCAGGCGTAGCTTCTCAGCCTTTCAGGTGACTCTTTGTGCTCTCCGAATGAGGAAACATCAGCCCGCGTGTCCTCTTACCTGGTTTTGGGGGACGTCGTCAGCCACTCTTCATGCTTCTCGAATGTTATCAGGTAGGCCGCGATTTCCTGCAACAGATGAAGGTGAAGAAGTGTTCAGAATAGAATTATATTCACAGCTTCAATTGTGCCTATAAACTAGTTTAATAAAACTGTAACGTAAGCTTTCCAAATTGACAACTTAGAAACTAGATGCGTCAGCTTTAATTCTATGAAAAGGTGAATTTTTAATTACTGGGAACAATCCTTCATTCTTTCTATTATTCTAATCCTCTCTTCACTGGTAAAAAAATGATCTTTACATCAAGACACTATCACAGTGGCATGTATAAACAATATGTAGAATCAGATTAACAGACAGACATATAGAACAATAGGATGGATGGATGGATGGATGGATGGATATAATGACAGAACTATATAATGCATAACGCTGGATGGGTGGATAGAAGAATATAACGACAGAACTATATAATGCATAACACTGGATAGATGGATGGATGGATAGATAGATAGAAGAATATAACGACAGAAATATATAATGCACAACACTGGATAGATGGATGGATGGATGTATGGATGGATGGATGGATGGTAGAATATAACGACAGAACTATATAATGCATAACACTAGATAGATGGATGGATGGATGGATGGAT
>CAIGQQ010006939.1:169241-184184 GCA_903798035.1 Danio albolineatus
TGGATGGATGGATAGAAGAATATAATGACATAACTATATAATGCATAACACTGGATGGATGGAAGGATGGATGGATGGATGGATGGATGGATGGATGGATGGATAGAAGAATATAATGACAGAATTATATAATGCATAACACTGGATGGATGGATGGATGGATTGATGGATGGATGGATGGATGGATAGATAGTCTGATGGACTGATCGATGGATGGATGTAACAACAAGAAAAAAGAAAAAAATAGCATGAATGATGGATGGATGGATGGATTGAAAGAACAACAACAAAGGATGGACAGTTCGACAGATGGACAGATAGATAGATGGATGGATGGTTCGATGGATGGATGGATGGATGGATGAATAAATAGATGGATAGATAGTCTGATGGACTGATCGATGAATGGATGCAAGAACAATACAACAGAAAAAAATAGGATTAATGATGGATGGATGGATGGATTGAAAGAACAACATAACACAGGATGGACAGATGGACGGATGGATGGACGGATAGATGGATGGATAGAAGAATATAATGGTAGAACTATATAAAGATTGATGGATGAACAGAAAGAACAATACAATTGATAAAGTAGAATGGATGGATGGATGGATGGATGGGTGGGTGGATGAAAATAATAGGATGGATGGATTGAATCAACAACAATTGATGGATGGATGGATAATATAAAAAAATGATGGATGGATGGATGGATTAAAAGAACAAAATAATGGATGGATGGATGAATGGATGAAAAGAACAATATAAGGATAGATAATCGATAAATGGATGGATAGAACAATATAACAATGGATAGATGGACAGATCTATATAATGACAAATAGATTCATAGCACAGTAAATAATCCAACATGATGAAAACATTCATACGACGATAAAACAACAGAACAAACACAGATATACTGAGCAGAACATAAAGCCTGAGCGAAGGCTGATTAGCTACAATAAAAACAGCTTAGATGTCCACAGATCTATTAAAAGTGCTATAATCAAATGTATCCACAAGCCTTCTGACTTTCTCTGTCTCTCTCAGGTATTGTAAAATTGACCAGCTTTCCTCTGCAGTCCTTATAAAACCCAGAATCCCCGATTTAACCAGCACCAAACACTGTCATATAAAGCCAGCGAGTGTGTTGTCCCTCAGTGTGGTCTTGTGAAATGCATTAGTATGAGCAGCCCGTCCATCTCCAGGCCAAGATACTAGAGTCACGGATGTGTCTAGATGACCCGACGATGACCATCGTTCATCCGTCGCTCCGGGGCATTGGTAAAGTGTTCAGACTCCCCGCTGAGTAGCTGTCAGGAGCCAGATTACACAGAGCCAAGAGGAGAATCACATCTCCAGCCTGCAAAGCCATATCCGCTATCAACTCCTGCATCGTATCTTTGCGCAACCACCAGCAGAGCGCTTAACTCTTGTGTACTCTCCAAATTGACTATCCTTTAGTTATGTTGGTGACTATTTTTGCCCCATTGACTTCCATTATAATGACATTGATTGCAAAGGGATGACGCCAAATAATCCTGCATTGTTGATAGTTGCTGGTTTCCTCTGTTGCGAAGTAGGGTTGTCACGATAAACAGCGCTCATTTGCCATTGTGTTCACATGCTCAACAGAAAAGACTGTGAATGGCTGCGACGGTCATCGGTTCACCTAACTCACTGCTGTTTACCGAGTGTAACTACAGATACTGGGACACTGGAGCGTTTTAAAGTCGCGATTCATCAACGGATCGCTCATATGTCAGCGTATAGACAAACCAGCTGATCGATGTGACTTTGAAACACTCCAGTATCTCTGTATCTGTGTTTACACTCAGTAAACAGCGGTGAGTTCGGTGAACTGATGACCTTCCCGGCCAATCACAGTTTTTTCTGCTGAGCATGCGAACACAACGGCAAATCAGTGCTGTTTAAGATTTCGTAGGGAATGAACGTTTTTAGAATTTCAGTGCTGATTGGTAACGAATTCCAGTTTTGTGACAACGCAATTGGGAAAAGGGTGAAGTTTGACATTTTTAATGCTGATCATCAGTTGGCAGCATTAACCCTTGTGATAGGCCTGTGTTTACAATGACACTGACACCAAGAAATAAATATGAAGAGTTTGATTGCAAAACGCGATAAACGTCTTTTTTGACATTTGGATTTTATGATTGGAAATCACTGTTCGGATGTTCCCTTATCTATGTGTGAATTGCTGCCATTAACACAATTTAAGAATGAACATTTTAGGCCGACTACAAAATGTATTTTTTCACAAAACTTGATATCCGCCAGACCAGTTTCTTTACAAAATGCGATATAACAGTTTTATATATACAACAGGCTATATGCGCGAGCTCAGCATCCCCTGGGGGGAGAGTCACCGCTGGTGAAGTGCTCCGAGTTTGCTCATTGATTTAACGATAATATCAAAACAAAAAGCATATGTTCTTAAAAGGATTCACTATGTTCGTAAAAAGGATTCACTAGGCTAACTAAAAACGTTTGCCATTTAAATGTTTATACTGTAGGCGAGCTGTCAGTCACAGGCTACGTCCATCTGTCAGTCAGAGAATTAAAGCTTCAGAGTCGAGCTAACCTCATGGATTTTGATGACGGATTGGAGCCGGTCATTCCAGCTGCATAATAATAATAATAATAATAATAATAATAATAATATTAACATTATTATTATTACAGTGAAATAATACTGCTCCGAAATAATATAGCTCCGCCTGCTCGGATCAGGTTTGGTTTTCAGCAGCGGTGTGAAGAAGCCTCCACTCTTTCTGTAACAAGTTTCAAGTCGTTTATTTAACTAACTTAATCTTACTTATCTATATTATAACTAATCACAATTAGTCCGAAGCTGTTTAAGAATGGTTGAAACGATAAACATCCTGCAGTTAGTTTGCTCTGACAGCTCAGCCGGTGTGTTGTAATCCGACCTGTTCATTCAGGGACTGGCCTGGATTACTGGCACACGCCATAGTCACATTATGTTTATTATGGCATTATGTTTTTGAATATTATGAATATTTACGATCTATTGATAAATTATTGTTAATTTTCCTACTGATGATCCAAAAGATTTCTTCAAATGCCACAGTGAAGCCTGCTTAAAGCCATTGGTTCCCCAGCCAAAAAAGAGAGAAAAAGTTATGTTATGTTATATTGTGTACGCTCTGGCCAAAACTAACTAACTAACTCAGAATCTTATTATTAATAATCAATCTTTGTATATACTGTTAAGATAAATATGTTGCATTTTGGCATGCTTTTTGACTTATTTATGAATTATTTATGGACATAAAATTCAATAAAAAATATCCTGGATTTGAAGAATATGTGTCCCTGGCCTTCACTGAGCTCAAGTAATAGTTTAATGTACAGAAATTGTGAATAAATTTGACTGTTGATGTCTTCAATAATAATGTCAAATAACCAACATTTCTCAAAATGGATACATCTCGTTTTTCAACAAAACTCTTAATTTCTTTATTTGTTATAGGCATATTTTGTTGCTGTGAAAAAGTGACGAATCTGCCAATCTGCAAAAGTGAATAGCTTTCATCTGGAAAGGGACACCAGTTAATACGGTCACCAGTTCAGTCAGTTTACTTTTAAGAGTCCTCAAGCAGATGTTTACACCGTGTAGACTTTACATCATGTCCACGATTACAGCGTACGAGTGGCCCTCGTTAAAATATTGAACACATTGATGCGGTATATCTGGTGTTTACGTCTGGTCCGCGTCATTTAGAAACTCCAAACACCGACCACACGTAAAGCAAAACCACGTCAAGCTGCTCATGTGTTTGCCACAAAACATCCCTCAGCCGAAAGTCTATGTTCGGTCACCATAAACTTTAGTTACGCCATTTACTCCACAACACGAATTTAATGGCTCACCACCAGCGACGACAACAACACCCCTTTCGTCACACCCCTTCCATTGTTTGGTACATTCCCTTTCCGTAAGGAATCTGTCATTGTAAATTTGTTTCGGGACTGGTAAAAGTGTTTTGCCTCTTGTTAATTTGTTTTCTAAAATGTAAACTTGTTTTGTCCTTGGTAAAATCGTTTTTCCTCTGTAATTGTGTCTTATGAGAGGTAAAAATGTTTTCCAAAATGTAAATTTGTCTCAAGCATCGTAAAAGTGTTTCACACTTTGTAAAGTTGTTTTGCACTTCCCGGCCACTGTACATTTTTACGTAACAGTCCAGTAAAAAGTACAAAAAAAGTTGGTCATCCCTTATATTTTCTCAAAGATCACACTTTAAACTACATAATAACACCTTTTCCTTTAAAAATTGTGCAGAAAACAAGCATTTTTATTGCCTTTTTGTCAACTACCCGTATGTTAGGAGCTCCATCACAATAACACGTATAGGAGAATGTAGCTAAAGAGATGGGATTGGGGTAACAAGTGGCAGACGCATCAGGACGCTCTTCAGAACAGAGCGGAGGCTACAGTGTCCGGATGACAGTCACGCGAAAGATTCACTGTGTATCTACATGCGGCCATATGCTCTCTTGGCTCGGCTCTGGGAACAGGCAGAAGGCCCAGGAAAGTGTATGGGAACACAACTGGCAATGTTCTCTCTTGGTTTCAATTTAGAGATGCCAACTTGTGCAGTGCCAATTTAACCCTGCTGCCCTCATTATTGAAGGCAAAGAGGGAAGGGATGGGCCTAACAGAGGAGAAATGAGCACTGCATTGAAGAGCCCTAGGGAACCGGATGTGTTCCTAAACACGAGTGTCTATTCTTGGGTTGTGAACCGGTCAGGGAGTGCTTTTAAATTTCAGTTTCTTTTTTTTATATTTTTTATTTGTTTGTTTTTTTTTTCTCAAAAAGGTTTTACACTTACATCAGGTACATGTCAAAGGTCACATATCGGAATACACTTACAAATATTAGCACAAATTCTATACATCCACTTTTTCTGTCAGCAGTATATGCTTTTCTTTTGTGCACATGTACACTAATGTTGTACATAATGGAAAATAAAAGTAAATAAACAATAATAATAAAAAAAGAATTTAAATAAATAAAATTAAAGAATTAATTAAGTTAAATTAAATAAATAAACCAATAAAATGAGATAAGATAAACATACACAGCAGCAACAAAACTATGTATGCAAAGGGTGTGATCCTTCCGATTTTAGGTTAACAGAAAAGTTCAGGTCTATGAGATGAGAATGAAATAAATTGATCCATTTTCTGATTTATGAATGCGGTCATTTGTTCCATTTTATAGATTTCCATTGTAGATGGAAATTGTAGATTTCCAGTGCATGTCAAAGCACAAAGCAAGCATGAAGACAAAGGAATTGTCTGTAGTCCTCCAAGACAGGATTGTCTTGAGGCACAGAGCTGGGGAAGGTTACAGAAACATTTCTGCTGGTCTGAAAGTTCCAATGAGCACAGTGGCCTCCATCATCCGGTGGTTTGGAGCCACCAGGACTCTTCCGAGATCTGGCCATTCTTCTAAGCTGAGTGATCGGGGGAGAAGGGCCTTAGTCAGCAGGACAATGACCCAAAGCACAATGCCAAATTATCAATGGAGTGACTTCACGACAAACCGGTGAATGCCCTTGAGTGGCCAAGCCAGAGCCCAGACCTAAATCCTATTAATTATGTCTGGAGAGATCTGAAAATGGCTGTACACCGTCGTTTCCCATCCAACCTGATAGACAAACTAATCTTCTAAAAATAAAAAAATATTGAGCAGTGCAGAAAGAAAAATGTATCTAGGATAAAGATCTTTTCTGATCTTCTTCATTTGTAAACGCCTCTGTTGTCTGTTCCAAACTTTAAGATGAAGTCATTTGGTGGCAGGGCTTTTAGTTGTACAGCACCAAAGTTATGGACCTCCCTACAGTACCTTTGCACATTGGCCAGGTGAACTCTATTTCCAATTTTAAATCTCAGATAAAAACGTTATAGTTTAGGATAGCTTTTAATGATTTGCTGGTTTAATAATATGTTGATTGTTATTTTTACTGCTTGTATTTTTATGATGTGCTTGTGATCTGCTGTAAGGTGTCCTTCAGTGTCTTGAAAGGCACCTATAAATAAAAGGAAATATTATTCATATTATTATTCATATTATTATTCATATTATTATTCATATTATTATTCATATAATTATTATTATTATTATTATTATTATTAGTTAAACGTTTATTACTAGACGGATCAACAAAAAAACAATATAATAACAATGCAAATCAGGAAAAAAAAACATCCTGCAAATATTATGGAGACCATCTAGATCTAGATCGATGGATGAATCAATATCTGACTGACCTATTTTATTTATTTGTTATTTTTTATTAAATAAAACAAGTTGTCTATGCCTTATATGGTTTACACGGGGAAGGTTAGGATCATTCTAAAGGCCCTTCAATACCATGCAAAGGGCCTCAGAAAACATACTGGCATCTCTGACCTTTTAAACCATGTAAAAAGTTAAAGGTGCTGATCAAAATGACTAATTAGTCAAAAACAAGAATGGAAGACCCAGCAGATGAGAAAAGAAAATGCAGTTAGTATTGAATAAACAGATATTGGATGCTAGATGGATGGATGCAGGAATCAATATATGACTCAAACTGTGTTTCTATGCCCATCTTATATTTGTATATTCATTACAGGGATGACCATATTGGGGGAAAGGAGGAACATTCATTCATTTTCCTTCATCTTAGTCTCTACTTTAAAGGTCGCGACAGCTGAGCTAAATAAACCAACAACTATTCCAGCATATATATTACACAGCGCATACCCTTCAAGCTGCAACCCAGTACTGGGAAACCCATACACTCTCATACACACACACATATACTCATACACTATGGACATTTTAGTTTATTCAATTCACCTATAGGGTGGACTGTAGGGGAAACCTGGAGCACCCGGAGGAAACCCACGCCAACATGAGGAGAACAGGCTAACTTCACACAGAAATGCCAACTGGCCAAGCCGGGACTCAAACCAGCGACCTTCTTGCTGTGAGGTGACAGTGCTAACCACTGAGCCACCGTGCCGCCAAAGGGGAACATGACATTTTCATTTTGCGAATACATTACAGAAGAGCGCAAAGACGATGGTCTGCAAATGGCTATGCTCATGTAAAGTATACACATCTATGGACAAACTGCAATAAAAAAGCAAAGGCTGCTCAAATAACCGAGCAACAGAACATTTCTATGTAGTATATTTGCTCCTGCTGCTTTCAATAGCACTATTGTGCTGTCATGGCAACCGTCTTGATGGCTCGTTACATTCACTGTCAATAAAACGTAGTCATTTAGTTTTTTTATCAGTATAATTTATTGCCAAAGTGTCTGACAAAGTTCATTCATTTATTAATTTTCTTTTCAGCTTAGTCCCTTTATTAATCTGGGGTCGCCACAGCGGAATGAACCACCAACTTATCCAGCATCTGTTTTACGCATACCCTTCCAGCTGCAACCCATCTCTGGGAAACATCCATAAACACTTAATCACACACATAAACTATGGACAATTTAGCCTACCCAATTCACCTGTACCCAGGGGCGCCGCTAAGGGGGGGAAAGTTAGGACGATTCTAAGGGCCCATGCACTCTAGGGGCCCACAGAGATCTGCTTTATAATTAATAACAGTACTATAATGTAATATAAATTATGAATGTACCTCTAAATTACAAGTAAAACTATTTATTAGAAATTTTAAAAAATATATACAGCTTATATCTGCCCCTCGTGTCTGTCACTGTCAAATTGTCATCTGCTAGCTACAGTCATGGCCGTTCTCTTACTAAATACTGATAAGTAGTGGACAAAATCAATAATAAAATGCATAGGTCAGTATAACCACATTGCAGACAAAGAGTTTGGATAGCTAGCTTGGTAGTAGGGGGCACATCCTCATATTTTTTCATGGGGCCCAAAATTGCTAGCGGCGCCCCTGCCTGTACCACATGTCTTTGGACTGTGAGGGAAACCGGAGCACCCAGAGGAAACCCACGTGAACACGGGGAGAACATGCAAACTCCACACAGAAATGCCAACTGACCCAGCCGAGGCTCGAACCAGCGACCTTCTTGCTGTGAGGCAACAGCACTACCTACTGCGCCGCCATGTCGCCCTCTGACTAAATTACTTTATAGTATTTAATAAATATTATTATGTCAAAGTGAATGAAATACTATCCAGCTATTGTTGCGGAGAGTGAGATTTTTGGGGGGATAATCCCTTGAGATCTGTTTTATCACTCAAAAACTCACCCAACATCTGCCATAATAGTTTTCATAAAGCCTTCTATCGTCTCATGTGACTGCAACACAAACTCTATTGTCATCCAGTTTACCGCTGGGTCAGGGCTCCATTTTATACCGCCCGATTGTTTGTTACGCTGGGACCCTGGGAGTGTCCTGGCACTGCCGTTGATTGACCGAACGAAAAACAATGACCCGTTGTAATTTGGCAAACAAGCATCAAGACAAATACAGCCCATAGGGGACCCGGGTCTTTGTCAAATTCTGTTTATTCAGGAATCAATTCTCAGTGGCTTGCTAGTCTTTACCGTCCCTTCTCACCCTAGTTTCCCCCTTTTATTTCCTGATAAGCTTCCTTTTTTTGTGCACTCCCTACCCTTCTCTTTGCTCTCATTGCCTTATTATTGCCAATGAAAAAAGAATGAATATGGTATAAATGTAGCTGAAGTCAAAATCATTCGCCCTCCTGTGATTATTTTTTTTTCCAAATGCTTCCCAAATGTTGTTTAACAGAGCAAGAAATTTTTCACACTATTTCCTATAATATTTTTTCTTCTAGCGAAAGACTTCTTTGTTTTATTTTGGCATTTTTTTAAAACCATTTTACGATCAACATCATTAGCTCTTTTAAGTAAAGAGGCTGCTAAACCAAACACCTATGTTTCACCCCCCTGAATTTTTTTAATGAACTCGCTGTTTGTTGCACATACATTAAACTTGTACAGTAGTAAAACGTTATTTTCAGTCTTTATTGAATAAACTGCCAATGATTTAAATAAATATATAATATAAATGTATATAATGGACGCCACGGTGGCGTAGTGAGTAGCACGTTCACCTCACAGCAAGAAGGACGCTGGTTCGAGCCCCAGCTGGGTCAGTTGGCATTTCTTTGTGGAGTTTGCATGTTCTCCCCGTGGTCATGTGGGTTTCCTCTGGGTGCTCCGGTTTCCCCCACAAGTCCAAAAACATGTGGTACAGGTAAATTGGGTAGGCCAAATTGTCTGTAGTGTATGAGTGTGAATGGATGTTTCCCAGAGATGGGTTGTGGCTGGAAAGGCAACCGCTGCGTAAAATAAATGCTGGATAAGTTTGCGGTTCATTACTCTGTGGCGACCCCAGATTAATAAAGGGACTAAGCCGACAAGAAAATGAATGAATGAATGAATAAATGTATATAAATGTATGAATGTAAAAGGGGAACCAATATTTTGGCACTGGGCAGATGCCACAAGCTGGTAGACTGTCAGCAGATCAATCAGTAAGCAGGCAGTGAGCATTCAGACTAGAGCTGCGCAGGATAAATTTGGCCTATTTTGGTTATCGTTATACATTGTTATACAATGCATAATTGTCAGGGTTCTGCCACTCCAGTCTTGTAAATTATTGTATTGGTGCAAACACTAGTTCTGTTTTGTTCTGTATGTTGTGCTCAAGTTTTCTCGGGTCGAGAAATCATATTGTCATTAGGTTTCTGTATGGTTGCCGCTGTAAGCGCGCTCAGGCCATGCACACTCCTGCTTGATGATTCTAATTCCAATAATTCCAGAAATTAAATTTTGCATGATATTGGCATCTACATCATGTGTAGCTTTTGACCTATTACTTTTCTGTATTGCTTCAGGACTAATTTTCTATATTTGTTTATGAAATAATACAATGTTTATTGCGGTGCATTTTTTTAACATTACTTAAGCACCGATATATTTTTTTCATTTTGAGCATTATAAACACTAGATGATGGATAATAAAGCCCAAAGTGTCTTTTTTCCAAATTATTCAGCATCTGTTAATGTTTTAGTTTGGGAAGGTCAGTTTTGAGAAAATGCCTCTGACGGTGAGGGAAAGAAGGACACTGATATAGTTTAAAAAACTTTTTACAGAAATCTCATTTTGCAAGCTATCTTCATCAAATTTCAAATATAAATTCATGAAACACTTGGCTTTCAAGTCATCATTTTTCTAGGACATTACATTAATGTTTTCCTGTGTTTGTATATTGAAAAACAAATATTGAACACAATATAATTTTTTGTCATGACTTCATAATGTATAACTTTTTATATTTTTGAGCATGAAACTTCACCTTTTACCACAGCAAAGCTCAAAGTGTCTTCTTTCCAATGATACCTAGTTTGTAGCTTACTGGAGTCAGTAACTGTTACTATTTAAATTTAGGTAGGTTTAAATCCCCAAAAGTGTGTGCAGGGTATTGCACTTTAAGCTGAATACTAGTAGCTTGAATATTATGTACAGCTATCACTGCAAAGATAAAAGAAATCAGTTACTTAAAAAAATATATATTATTAAAACTTTTAATTTTAGACATATGTTGAAAAAAAATCTTCTTTCCATTACACAGAAATTGGGGAAAAATATACAGGGGGGCTTATAATTCAGACTTTGACTGTATATATCGGCGTAGAAAAGTCCAGATTCAGGTCAATTCTATGAGATTGGTTTACTTAATATTATGGGGCATACTCCATACTCAAAAAATAAAATTCTCAGTGGCTTTACCGTCCCTTCTCACCCTAGTTTCCCCCTCTTATTTCCTGATAAGCTTGCTTTTCTGCACTCCTTACACTTTCCCAGCACTCCTCCCCTTCTCTTTGCTCTCATTGCCTTATTATTCCTCTGTTCCGTGCTCCTAACTCAGAGCCGTAGTCACCAAAGAGATTATATGACAAAGTCGTTTTGCATTGAAATGAAGATGAAGGCCTCGGGGCTTGAGCGTTCTGCCAGAGAACATCCCTTCCCCGTTCCCTCGTTTCACCGTTCCCCCTCCCTCCGCCTTTCCACAAACCCCGAGGGCCAATCGCTGGTTTTCTAGCGAAGCTGCTCCAGGCGGCTCTTTCCCTAACCCGCAGTTAACCTGAAGGGCGGCGCCGATGCCTTACTCTGACTGCCAATGAGAGCCTCCAAGTTTGCCACTCAGAAGCCGACAAATCTGAAACTCCTCAAAGCGCTCTTTAAACTATAGTAGGGGGTAAACGGGAGTCAAGAGAAGCGTGTGAGAAAAAAAAAAAAAGAAATCCAGACGAACTGAAGAGTCTTCCGCCTTCCAGACAATACCTCTTTCTCTCTCTCTCTCCCTCCCTCTCTCTCTCTCTCTCTCTCTCTCTCTCATCTCGAATGCTTGTTGCTAAACTTTATGAAATGCAAATCGGCCTCCTGTGAAAATGATCTTTTGAAACACTTCTAACAATTCACCACCAAAGGAAGACATGAGCAAATCCTGCTACCTGTTTCAAAAGGCCAGGCCTGCCATCCGTCTTCCTCTGTTGTTCCCAAAAATGAAAGAGAAGAAGTCGTGAACAATATGACTCGCTGACAGGTTTATTTAAAGGAAGCGTTCGGGGTTGCGAAGTAGACGTGGTGAAAAAAAAAACGAAAAACTAAACGTGTGGGTTTGGCGTTGTGAATAAGGCATAACGACTATCGTTTTCAATTACTTCAGCTATTAATTCAAAGTGTCAGTCGTTCTTTGATGAAGCACTTTGTTGGAGTGATCAAGCCGGCTTGCTGGAGTTCAGTACGATCTTTTGTTGTTTGACCGCGGCTAACAGTCTAGAATTAGTCAAGGCGAAAATGGCAATTACATCAAAAAAAAAAAAAAGTAAAAATCAAAGTCGCTAGCTATGAGATCTGTGGTGCGTTAATGCAATGTAACAATATCATTAAATTCATTTAAAAATGTCAGGGATGGGTTTCAGAGGTGAGGGCAATGATTAATGAAAACATTGGCAGGCAATGAAATTGTAGACTTCACCGTATTCACTCAAAAAAATGCTGCTTGTTCAACCTACCAAATTAAAATGAGCCAACAGACCCAAACAGTTAAGGTAACTCAAACCATTTGTGGAAACCGATTGAAACAAACCATTTAAGTTCAAAAACTAATCCTAATGAGTTCTGTGAACTTAATCCATTTGAGTAAATGAAGCTATTTGAGCACAGTAAATCCCAATAAATGAAGAGAACTCAAAGCAACTGAGTACTGTAAAGCACAGTAAGTAAAAGCAACTCAAACCGTTTGAGGAAACCGATTGCTACAAAACATTTGAGTTCAAACAACTAATCTATATGAGTACTGTGAACTTACTCCATTTAAGTTGAAGTAATGAGGTATTTAATTAACTCGTTACCTTCAACAATCAGTTCAAAACTGAAATGAGTAGAATTAACTTACAGTAAATTTTGAGTTAACTACACTCATTTGATGAAGTTGACTGTTGAGTTTTACAGTGTAGGGAAACCTAATTTTTCAATGTTCAGTCTACTTAAATTATGTTAACTTAATCGATTGGTATTGGGGCAACATGAATGAATTGTGAGGAGCCCTTCCTTTGTAGTAGGTAGAATGTTGTATGTTGCGAAAGGCAAACATTCGAATTCTAAAGACTACAGTAGTCAAAAGACATTTTATAAATGGTAGTGAATCAATGCAATGGACACTTGTAAGTCATGTATTAATGACAACATGGTAGATTTCAAGTGGACGACACACATCTGTAATATATACAACATCTTTTTTTTTTTAGCTGCAGTCAAGTAGCTGCTTGCTCAAAGTATGTATTTAAAAGAGTAGGAATTGTGGGTTATGAAGAATATGACAATTTATTTATGACAATTTAGTATTGATAATTTTAGTTAATTGTAAAATATATGCATAAATGTATAAAAACCACCCAGGATCATTGTGAAATCATACCCCTGTATACATTTCTGGGGTGTGCCAAATACGTCCCAAGTGTGTTTTTGCCGTTTTTATTTTCGCAAATCCACCAGAGGCCACTGTGTACGCTTTTTCAGACCTCAAATTTCTCTTGCGAGTGCCACTCACACCTGCTCTTCTCAATTAAATCCAACAGAGGCTGCTGTCAACTGATTGACTGACTAATCAACTGACCCACCCTCCTCCTTTCCTAACCCCACCAATAGTGTTTTCAAAAGCACTGATTAACCAGCCCACCAACTTCCTTAAACACAACTAATCGTGTTTTCAAAAGCACTGATTGACCCGCCCACCCATTTCCCTAAACCCAACTGATAGTGTTTTCTAAAGCACTGATTGACCCGCCCACCCACTTCCCTAAACCCAACCAATAGTGTTTTCAAAAGCACTGATTGACCCAGCCACTCACTTCTATAAACCCAACCGCAAGTTTAAAATACAATCCAGAAAAAGGAATTGAACCCCATCGATGAGGTCAACTCTTGTGCATCTCAAGTCCTCGGACGTACATGACGAGCTAACTGGACAAACTGGTAAAACAAGAAAGTCTTCCTTAATGCAGGTAAGCGGTCAGCTGGTAAGCACAAAAAGGAACGGCATCATACCGCCCCATAGCATTCGTTTTAATAACAAAACGCAGCTATACGTAGCACTGGCTACATAATTAGTGATCTCCAGAAATGTATAAAGGGCTGCGTTTTCAGAATGAGCCTGTGTTGTATAAAAAAATGGTATTTGTTTGTGTTCATAAAACTGATTTACATGATTTTTGGTGTCTTATAAATCACATGCTCAAATCTGTTATTTTCAGAGCCCTGACATAAACCCAATTGAGCATCTCTGGAGAGACCCCAAAATGGCTGTCCACCAATGTTTACCATCCAACCTGACAGAACTGGAACTGGTCTATAAGACTCACTGCCTCAAGTAAATACTGAGTGAAACCATTAGATATTTCAGTTTTTCTTTTTTGATAAATCTGCAAAGATGTCAACAATTATGTGCTTTTCAGTTTTTATGGGGTGTAGTGTGTACATTAATGAGGAAAAAAATGAAATGCAAATGGAAGCAATATAACAAAGAGTGAAAAACTTAAGGGGGTCCGAAAACTTTCCGTACCCACTGTATATAGCCAACTATAATATATACATAAAAGATTAAATTAATACAAAAAAATATTAAAATATGCAAATTCACTTTTTATTAAATTTAAATAGGAAATACATAAGTAAGTAAATCAGAGAGTAGTTTCAGCTTGAAAGAAAAAGATGCCACAGACAGACCTCCACATTATACTCGGTATCAAAGTAACTTAAATGCCTAATACAAGGCTTGAAAAATCTTACATCTCTGAATGTATTCTGCATAATTCACATTAAGTTTCTAATTCAGGCGGCGATGGAGGCCTTGGAGTTGTGCTGAGGGTCATCCTAAAACTGGCTCTCATTTGACCAAGCTCCAATGCACTTTAAACCCAAACTGCTCCCCGAGGCGCCGTGAAGAAAGCCGGAGAGAGTCCTCATTCTGCTCAAAATACTCTCCTCTACAATTTGCTGCAGGGTGAAGAAAATTTCGCACGACAGATCCTTTTTGAATACGTGCCCTGATTCATTAGCACAAGACTCCATCACACTTGGTTCCTGCCACGGTCCCCACAGGTGCCCTTAAATCCTGCGTTACATAGACGGCTGGCAGTTTCCGAAATGAATATTAGCCGGAGCGTACCCTGCTGAACTGTGCAAACGTGCTTAAACCAACACTCAGACGTTTTCAAGCAGCAGGCGTTATAAATTGGTACGGTCAGAGCCGTTCTGAGCACACCATCACTTCCAATCTGTGTAACACCATGCCGGCTCCTCGAGGGCAAACTCATGCACAGGACTAGAAAGAGTAAAGTGTGAAGATTCGTCTACTACTGGACC
>CAIGQQ010006939.1:189351-226533 GCA_903798035.1 Danio albolineatus
AAATCAAGATATATTCGCACTTTAATTCTCATATAATTCTTACCACACTTCGACAAACTTCCTTTCTTTTCTTGTTATGTCAACTACCATTTGGATTTTTCTACAATATTTTTCTAATGATTTTTTGTTGTTTTTTATATCTTCTTCTTTTTATTTTTAATTATTATTATTTTTATTATTTTTTGCAAATTTGATACAGAAAGTTTAAACCAACTTTGCCAAAAAAAAAAACCTTAAAATAATAACCAATTAAATATATAAATTCCACAAACATGATTGAACATATTATATCTAACTATACATGTACAGTGCAGGAAATAAATTATCGAACACGAGACCATTGGAATTAGAATTATGAAGAAAGGCAGTGAAAGCCCAGACAGCAGCTGAAATCTCTCAGTAGTTATTCAGCAACCCTCTGCCCTTCATCACTGTGAATGAATATCAGCTGCTTCAGTCCAACATTTACATTAGCAGGAGGATGAAGATGAAACCAGGGTGGACATTTCGGTAAGACAATGATCCAAAACACAGCCAATGAAACTCTCAAATGCTTATTTTTCTCCCCAATTTCTGGTTAAAGTAGGGAAGATTTTTTTCAACACATTTCTAAACATAATAGTTTTAATAACTCATTTCTAATAACTGATTTATTTTATCTTTGTCATGATGACAGATGTAAATAATATTTGACTAGATATTTTTAAAGATACTAGTATTCAGCTTAAAGTGACATTTACAGGGCTGACTAGGTTATTTAGGTTAACTCGGCAGGTTAGGGTAATTTGGCAAGTTATTCTATAGTGATGGTTTGTTCTGTAGACTATTGAAAAAATTGCTTAAAGGGGCTAATAATATTGACCATAAAATGGTCTTTTAAAAATTAAAAACTGCTTTTATTCTAGCCGGAATAAAACAAATAAACTTTTTTCCAAAAGTAAAAATATGATCAGACATACTGTGAAAATTTCCTTGCTCTGTTAAACATTATTTAGGAAATATTTAAAAAAGAAAAAAAATCTAATGGGGGGCTAATAATTTTGACTTCAACTGTATGTCATGCCAATAAAGCAGATTGAATTAGAATTTTGAGAGAGAAAAGGATAGAGACTGAAATAGAGGCAGAGAAGAGGGTCAGCCATTAGTGAAAATAGCAGCCACATTATTACAGGTGATATGATTTTCCCATTAGAGCGTTTGTGAGAATTATTCCATTTAAAAACGGAGCATCGCCTACGATTGACATAAGATACACTCACCAAATATCAATCATCACAATCTCGGCAATGTCATTGTGAAGTTTATTTATAACCAAACAGCAGCAAAATTATTAATCCTCCTGTGATTTTTCTTTTCCTAAATATTTTCCAAATGAGCACAGAATTTTTCACAGTATTTCCTATAATATTTTTTCTTCTGGTGAAAGTTTTATTTGTTTTATATTGACTAGAAAAGTTTTTTTTTTTTTTTACCCATTTATGGTCAATTTGTTTTTGATCGTCTATAAACAAACCACAAACCAAGTTAACCCTTTAATGTCACTTTAAGCTGAATACTAGTATCTTAAAATATCTAATAAAATATTATGTACTGTCATCATGGCAAAGATAAAAGTTAGTTATTAGAAATGAGTGATAAAAACTATTATGTTTAGAAATGTGTTGAAAAAACATCAGTACAAAATACTTTTGAAAGCACCACTAAGAAAACTCATTCTGATTTTATATCATTGTGTGTCAATGCTAAGCTAATTCATCTAATTAGCCCACAGCTTTCACTAAAACAAGGATATTTGCAGATGGAAAAAACTTAAATCACGCTACTTCATCCAAGCAATTTGCCCGTAATTGCAAAAGCCTGAAAGTTTTTAATTTGTTTTGAACTTCTCCACTTGTTTAACTCGCCGCATGCACAGTGAAGCAGTAAATAGTTCACTCAGATCATTCACATTACAGCTCGTGCGCGAGACGGACAGCAACAGCAATTAATAGCTGCCTCTGCAGATTAATTAAAACCACAAAAGCAAAACAAGTCACATACAGTAAAGCTTCAGGAAACAAAACAAACAAAAAAAGACCAACAAAACGATGAGGCTGGAATCAGCGTTTGATACGAGACGTTTCCTGATTGTTCTTTGTGTTGGAAAGTAGATAAAAGACTTGCTTTTTATCACGCATTCCCTCGGGAACTGAACCTAAAGACACAAAGCTATGATGACATTTGCTTATTGTTGATGGTGTTGGTAATTAACTAGCTAAAAGTACACTAAATATAAATAAGTCAGAATTATTAGCCCTACTGTATATTTTATACCCCAGTTTCTGTTTAACAGAAATAGACCCTTTTCACATTTCCAGGTTTCTCAGTCGTAGTTGGGAAAACTTAGAGCGCAGTGAATGGGAGAGCGCAACAAATAACAACACAGGCTCATTGTGAAAACGTAGTTCCACGAACGTTTCTGAAGATCGCACATTACGTGGTCAGAGGTACGTATGGCTGGGATTCATTTTTTTAAATGAACGATATGGGGCGGTGTGACGCCGTTCCTTTTTGCGCTTATCAGCCGACCGCTCGCCTCCGTGTGGACGACCTTCCCACTGCAACCAGTTTGTGCCAGTAGCTCGCGGTGTTCGTCAGTGGACTCGAGACACAGAGAGGAGTTGACCACAACAACGGGGTTCGAGTTTGGCGAGGAGCGGCTCCAGAAAGCAGGTAAGACAAAAGCAGAATCCAAAAAATAAAATAAACCAGCAAATAACAGGGTGAGGACGCGGTAAAATCGGAAAAGTGGTAAAAATGAGACAGGGGGTTTTATTTTTTTTTACTGGATTGCTTTTTCGAAAGTTGTTGGTTTGGTTTAGGGAAGTGTGTGGGTGGGTCAGTCGAAAAAATTTTGGTTGGGTTTAGGGAAGGAGGAGGGTTGGTCAGTCGATTGGTTCAGCCAAACAGTCAGCCGGCAGCGGCCTCTGGTGGGTTTACGAGAGAACAGCGGGCGCTAACGGCACTCGTGAGAGAAATTTGAGATCTCAAAAAGCGTACACAGCGGCCTCTCGTGGATTCGCGAAAAACAAAAAGTGCAAGAAGACGTAGCTCCCGGGACCTATTCCGCGGCCTCCAGAAACGTACTCGGGACTACATTCTCAGAATGAGCCTGGGCTGACAAATAATGTTTTTTACAATCTTACTTGCTCAAATAATAAAAGAAAAACCTCACGATGATGTTATCAAGACATTCAGAAAAAAATTTGCGAGACTGATGACGGCAGCCAGAGGGGAGAACAAAGTCAAATTTACTGTCCCGTCCCATAGACGCTGCATTAGAAACACCTTGCGCAAGCGGTAATTTTTTTTATTTTTGTTTTTTATTTGAAGTAAAGCTGATATAATAGAAAAATTACCAGGTTGTAAAACATTCAGGATGCACACGCAACAGGGTTGCAGAAAAAAGGGAGTACTAGCATTTACAGTGAGGGAATGACATCCGATTTGGTACAGAGTTTGTTGTTGTCTTAGAACTTAGAAAACAGTTAAACAGGCCATCTGCAGCGCGAGGATAAAGAATGAGCCTCCTCCATCCTCTTTCTCTATTTCTCTTTACTTTTACTCTTTACTCCTTTACTTTTGTGAAAAAGGAAACGATTTGTACTTGATCCATTAGCATACATGTTTCATTTCATTTGTTAAGCGCAAAGATTTGTTTTGTTATTTGTCACAATTTGTTATTTCTAAATTCAGTTCTAATCTCCAGCAAACGAATAAATGAAAAATAATAACGAAGTGTGGTCAAATACTGAGTTATATCCAAACCTATGTCCTATTCTTATACCCCATATGGTGATGCAGACGCCTCCAAAACCAGACAGGTGGACAAATCTAAACTAATTTGTATTAAAATAAATATATATATATATATGCATATAATAAATAATACTGCTAATATAATGACGTTATACAAATTGAATTGTCATAAATAAACTGAAAAAGACCCCTGAGATGAGGCATGGTGGTTTTTATATTTATGTAGAAAATAATAATGTTTGTAACATTTTAACCCTTGAATATTTTCATATGTAAATATATTTGTGTATTGCTGTACATCCTGTGTGTATTACGCAATATGTAAGCGTTTGAACCCACACAGGCACATAACTAATGCGCTCTGCGCTGGAATTAAGACCTGCTTTCAGTTGGTCTATTTTAGTTCCTCAAAATAGCAACGTGCCAAAAAATGTGCCTTAACACACGTCTCTTATAGACCAGCACACCCATGAGTCCACAATGTGGCACAAATGGATTTGCTGTTTAAACAACGTGGTGCAAAATGTGCAAATTACAGTTGTGCTGGTCTGAAAATAGCAACAAATCGCGCCATCTTGCACCTTATTGTGCCGGGTGTATGATAGGGCCCACTGTCATGCAATTCTGCCATATGTATCATTATTTTAGTCAATTTAGCTCATAAATGCAATGGGAATTGAACTAACAGCCTTCACAAGGGAAAATGACCAACAACCTACAAAACAAAATCCAAAAGCCATCAAAACAAGACATATCCCTGATCCCAAATTTAGACGAACAATGCAACATTCTTCATCATTTTTGACTGTGAGAGTTAGAGCTTGAGCGGAAACTGCCACCATCCACACACACGCTTTTGTTACTACGAGCGGGAGTGAAGGTCACATCCCAGGCAGAAGCTTCCAGGAGCCGCACCGACTCTGCCAGCGAGGCCCCGGCGGGGAAGGAATGATGGAACGTTTCATGCTTCCTCCACGACATCCGGGCCCCATCCGGAATACATGATCCGACAGAGACGGGAAGGAGGAGAGACGTGTCCTCCGCTTGGGCTCACCCGGGATCTACTCCAGAAACGCAGCAGCCTCGATCCCTGGCGAGGACGAGTGCCGCTGCTGCTCGCGCTCGATTTTGGGGACACAATGGAATATTGAATTTCCTCGACTGGCTGCGATCTGAGATGTGCTTCCAAGCCTGGAGATGCCAGATCAGTGGTGCCACCAGGTTGATGCTAGAACGTACTGACAAAGCTAAAAAAAAATGCATCCAAGATCCAAACAAGCACATTCGCGAGACATCCAGTCCTGTACTGGGGGAACGGTCTTATTATTTAGGAGGCTGTGTGTGTTTTTGAATAGTAATATTAGCCTACTTGGTTTTGTACCGTCTGGCACAGCTGCCAATATGAGTGTAGCACCATCAATTCTTAAGAAACAAAGAAAAAACGAGCATGAAAACAGTCTACAGGGCTTCTTTCTCTATGTTTAGGATGCAACAACAAAGACGGAAGGAATTGAAACACTCCTTTATTCCAGAATCCATTAGGCTTTGTTTCAGAGTTGGGTTGAATTTTAGAATTGGCTTGCTTTCAATTCCTGATTTAATAACACAGTTTAATAACAATCTGTGTTCTTCCACTCTGGACACTGACACAAAAGAATTTATTCATTAGTCAGTCTCACGAAAACAAAAAGACTTTCTCCAGAAGAAAAAATATTATAGCAAATGCTGTGAGAGATTTTTTACAGCGTAGTATTCAGCTTAATGTGACATTTAAAAGCTTAACTAGGTTAATTAGGGTAATTTTGGTTAATATTATTGACCTTAAAAGTTTTTTTTTTTTTTTAATAAAATTCTAGTCAAAATTAAACAAAAATGCTTTCTCAAGAAGAAAACCTTTTATGGCAAATACTGTGAGAGATTTTTTTACAGTGCAGTATTCAGCTTATAGTGACATTGAAAAACCTAACTAGGTTAATTAGGGTAATTTTGGCTAATATTATTGACCTTCAATGTTTTTAAATAAAATTAAAAATTATTTTATTCTAGCCAAAATAAAACAAATAAGACTTTCTCCAGAAGAAAAAAATAGCATAGCAAATACTGTGAACAATTCCTTGCTCTGTTAAACATCATTTTGGAAATATTTTAAAAATGAAAATACAATCACAGGAGGGATAATAAGTTTGACTTCAACTGTATATACAAAAAATATTTAGATGTAATATTTAAATTTAGATGTACTATGGAACAATAAATCATTTAGCTTAAATTCAGCATCTTAACATTAGCTTCGATGTGTTTAGAGCATTTCTTTTTCTCACTGAATAAAACTGTTTGTGTTTCAACAATAATTTCTCAACCCCCTACTGCCCCGCCAAGGACCCCCTATGGGTCAGGGACCCCCTGTCGAATACGTGACTCTTTCCCCCCTCTTGAATCTGATTACCAAATCAAACACGCTAAGTTAACACGCTGAGCGTTTTTGCACATTTTGTTTACGAAACACAAAAGATTTGCAGGCGGTGGCTTTTAACGCAGCTCCCCGGTTTATACTCTACAGCACACAATAATAGCTCAACACCGCGGCTAATTAACCCGACTAACAGTTTCCCACTTCCCTGCCTGTGATAAATGAGAAAAGTTGATGGACAATGTGAAGTTTGCCTTCGAGATGGAGGAATCGTCTCACGTACCGAAGCCCTGCTGCTTTCCCTGAGGTCACTAGTTCAGTCTCCAACCATTTGAATCGCATCAAAACCTCCTGCCCTCATCTGCCACGGAGTATGTGCTGTAAAACTCCAAGCGCATCTCTGCAGGAGCTGTCCATCTGCCATATGTACAGCTCGTATATTACTGCGCTATCAAAATCAATGGCTGAAGGCTAGAGGGATGAGCAGGCCTGAGCAGATGATGAGCGCCTATAGAAGACAAGAAGACTGATGCTGCTGGACTCCACAACAAATACTAGGGGAGAGGGTTACTGAACTCAGACAACTGTGAACTATTAATTCATTCTGTTTCCTTCGGCTTAGTCCCTTATTTATAAGGGGTCGCCACAGCAGAATGAACCACCAACTATTCCAGCATTTGTTTGATGCAGCAGATGCCCTTCCAGCTGCATCCCAATATTGGGTAAAACCTATTTAGTCAAAATCAAGGTCTGAAGGCTAGAGGGATGAGCAGACCTGAGCAGATGATGAGAGCCTGTAGAAGACAAGAAGACTGATGCTGCAGGACTCCACAACAAATACTCGGGGAGAGGGTTACTGAACTCTGAGACAACTGTGAACTATTAATTCATTCATTTTCCTTCGGCTTAGTCCCTTATTTATCAGGGGTCGCCACAGCAGAATGAATCGCCAACTATTCCAGCATTTGTTTGATGCAGCGGATGCCCTTCCAGCTGCAACCCAGTAGAAGACTAACAGAAGACAAGAAGACTGATGCTGCTGGACTCAAACACTCGGGGAGAGGGCTACTGAACTCTGAGACAACTGTGAACTATTCATTCATTCATTTTCCTTTTGGCTTAGTCCCTTATTTATCAGGGGTCGCCACAGCAGAATGAACCACCAACTATTTCGGCATTTGTTTGACGCAGCTGATGCCCTTCCAGCTGCAACCCATTATTGGGTAACACCTATTTAGTCGAAATCAAAATCAATGGCTGAAGGCTAGAGGGATGAGCAGACCTGAGCAGATGATGAGCACCTTCGGCTTAGTTGCTTATTTATCAGGGGTCGCCACAGCAGAATGAAACGCCAACTATTCCAGCATTTGTTTGACGCAGCTGATGCCCTTCCGGCTGCAACCCAGTATTGGGTAACACCTATTTAGTCAAAATCAATGGCTGAAGGCTAGAGGGATGAGCAGACCTGAGCAGATGATGAGCGCCTATAGAAGACAAGAAGACTGATGCCGCTGGACTCCACAACAAATACTCGGGGAGAGGGTTACTGAACTCTGAGACAACTGTGAAGTATTCATTCATTTTCCCTTAGCTTAGTCCCTTATTTATCAGGGGTCACCACAGCAGAATCAACCGCCAACTATTCCAGCATTTGTTTGACGCAGCGGATGCCCTTCCGGCTGCAACCCAGTATTGGGAAACACCTATGTAGTCAAAATCAAGGTCTGAAGGCTAGAGAGATGAGCAGACCTGAGCAGATGATGAGCGCCTATAGAAGACAAGAAGACTGATGCCGCTGGACTCAAACACTCGGGGAGAGGGTTACTGAACTCTGAGACAACTGTGAACTAGTCATTCATTCATTTTCCTTCGGCTTAGTCCCTTATTTATCAGGGGTCACCACAGCAGAATGAACCGGCAACTGTTCCAACATTTGTTTGATGCAGCTGATGCCCTTCCGGCTGCAACCCAGTATTGGGTAACACCTATTTAGTCAAAATCAAAATCAATGGCTGAAGGCTAGAGCGATGAGCAGAGCTGAGCAGATGATGAGCGCCTATAGAAGACAAGAAGACTGACGCTGCTGGACTCCACAACAAATACTCGGAGAGAGGGTTACTGAACTCTGAGACAACTGTGAAGTATTCATTCATTCATCCATTTTCCTTCGGCTTAGTCCCTTATTTATCACGCGTCGCGGCAGATGCCTTTTCAGCTGCAACCCAGTATGGGGTAACACCTATTTAGTTAAAATCAAAATCAATGACTGAAGTTTAGAGAGATGAGCAGATGCTGAGCGTCTTAATGAACTGCGACAATGCCAAGAAGAACAAACTGTCATGAACCTGTTGTTGTTTTATGTGGCCGTCTAAAAAGGTGAGCCGTTTCACTTTCTCCAGAAAGCTTCTGTGCACTTGTCGCGCTTCTATATTTGGAATAACGAACTTCTTGAGCTGATGATAATTCAAGTGCTTCTGAGATCTGATCCTTTCAGAAACGGACAAACGCGAGAGTGAAGCCGGAAAAAAAAAAAAAACAAACAAAAAAAAAAAAAGGAGCAAATGATTCTTTCAGCAACCTAAACCATGAAGAAACTGCCATGTTTAACTATTATCATCACCTTCTGGACTATTATAAACACGGAAATGACAGAATTACTTTCTAACAGAGGTTACATGCGCTAGTGAAGATTAAAGACACATATTAGAGGTTTACACTGACTCTGGGCTATATGTTGTATGTTATTTTTGAAGCCAAATAAGGACTAAATGTCAGCTGTGTGTAGTTTTTCTGTAATTGGCAACACATCAGAGACAGTAAGGGTATGTATCTGTTCATATATGTCGCAGTTATTTATTTATTTTATTTAATCGCAGACATTACAGTAGGCTATTTCACACTGATCTGCAGTTATAATCAGATCATGTTCATAGAGAGGTTAGTAATGAACATTCATACAAAAGTATTAATGTGTGTTAAGCATCTGTTTTGTGAGAAGTGCTTCCCATATGATGTGTGAAGACCCGTACAGCTTTACTTTGACATTTCCTTGAGCGAGAATGACGTAGACTTAAACTTTCTGTCATACACCATTGGTACCCTTTTGGCAGTGGAAACCATAAGACTGATATTCACTGTTGCACATGTTCTTCACTCGCAGTTAGATTCTTCCTGTTTCATTCGTGACACATGGCTCCTGAGTAACATAAAAGTTAGAGAAATAGTGGAATTTGTTTTTATTTCAACAGTCTTTTTTTACTTTATCCCATTGAAAAGAATCATTTATTATAACAGTGTCATAAATCATATTACTGTTAAAATTAAATTATGTTTTGTTTGTCGCATACAGTTAACTATTTATGTGACGTGGGTAAATGGTGTGTTTCAATCCAGCTACCAGCGCAAGTATATTTTAAACTTATGGGAAGCACTGTTGTCGATTGCTTCTTCCTTAAAATTAATAAAAGCATTACAAAATTTACTCATATATACATATAATGTCAGGTCTTGTCATCCACGTGTGTTTGTTTTCATCATGTGACCTTGTCATCATGTTTATCTGTTCCACCTGTGTTCCGCCCCTGTGTATGATCAGTTTAATCATCCCCATTGCATTTATAGTCCCTGTGTGTCATTCAGTCATTGTCCGCTATTCTCGTTTGTGTTTTGTTGTCACCCCATGTTGTTCCTGCGTCTCCTGTACTACCGATGTCCTTCCAAGTGAATGTTTGTAAATAAATCTACGTGTTTTGATGAAACCTGCAATCCCCTTTGTCTTCCTGAGTGAGTCCAGGCGTTACATATATAAACGTACAGATCAGAGCAAAACCCCCGCCGCCCCTTCCCCCAAACGGAGCAGCTCATCTGCATTAATTTAATCTCAAACTGCAACTTTGTTTACAAACCTGAAATTTTCCAATGCTTGTGTGTCTTTCTTCGCCCCACTCGATGAATACCGGCGCAGATTCATCTTTCCCTTAATCAGAGGAGCGTGACAGGCGTTAATTAAGGTGTGTGTTTGCCCTGTCAGGAACGTCAGCGGTCGACTGCCTTTGTTTGGCGAGGCAGGCCGGCTGTCAGGCTTTTAGGCACGGCTGGAACTTGGTGCTGATGTGGCAATAAAAGGAGAAATGTGCGGTGAAGGTCGCCAGATTCGTCCCGGATTGTTGCATATGCACTTTGAACTGTTTATACATTAGGCAAGCATTGGTTAAATTGCAGTATCATTCCAAAAATGTGATTTATTTTCATTTTAATGAAACTACGCAGCAACATAATGGTGTCTATGATTTGTAATCAAATACATTTGCTTCACCTATCTATCTAGACAACTTTTCTGGAAAGCTCAGCCTTAAGCGCCACATCGCGGTGCACCTCGCGAAACGGACGAGGCTTTTATACTCGCCGCATTCGCCGATATTCTTTAAAACGACAGGGGGCGCTCAAATGAAACTGACCGTAAAGTCAGACAGATAAACAGAGAAGTAGAAAGTTTCCGGAACTACGTCATATCATTTATATTATTGATGTTTATTAAACTAGTTATTTTTATTATTTTTATAAATTATTTTAATGATTATAAAGATTTTTGTAACCATTCAAGATTTTTTTAAATCAAACTTTGATGCATCACTTGCTTTTGTTCATATCTCGGACAGTTTTACCTATTAAAGTGTATTAAAATATTAATGACAACAGAACATGGGTTCCTCAACAAATAAATATTTTTTATTATGGTAAGAATAAAAGCAAAAAGTACACTTACTAAAGAATACAGATATTTTTTTATTTATTTAGCTGCTCCACAATTCAAACATTACTGTCTGGTTAGTTTCTGTCCTCTTCTCATGCTAAAAAGGCATTAATAATCCAACATTCCTGACCATTATCACCATAAAGCCTAGAAAAACGGCATCATGTTGTAAACCGATTGGTTCAAATATTCCTTTCCAGTTATCAAAGAAATAATTCGTTACTTCATTATAGTTTTGTTACTATAAAATTGTTTTAAATTCAATTGTAATATATACATCAGTGTTAAACCTATGAATGGTGGGAAAACATATTCAGTAATTGTGTACCTGTGTCTCCAGTGGCCTCTTTTGGCTTTAATAAACTGATCCCTCAGGTTTTTCCAAACCTTTTAACTTAAACTTTCCCCCTTTCCCACTGCTGTTGCAATTTCTAGCCAAGAATTATTGATCATCTGGTTATCTCTATGATCACTGATCATAAAGATATCTTTACATTCGTACCTGTTTCAAACAAAATCTCTTCAAAGTGATTCATATACAACTCAAATCAGACGCGGCGCCGCGCGCGCTGTTCGCTCGAGTCTCAAAAAATACCAAGTGCTCCGCCAGCCGAAATGATGCTGCACGCACCCAAAGCGAACATCCGGAAACTCCGTGATGACGTCATATTTGCCGCGCGCACTCAAGCGAACTAGCAGACGCGTCGAGTATAAACTAGGCTTTACCCTAAGGTAACCTAAGATTTGAGAAAATGTAGACAGCGCCCTCTAGTGGATTTGTCATCTGAAACGTCAACCAGACAAACCCAAAGCAATGTGTTTTACGTTTTGATAAAATTAAGGAAGAGGAATGTATTTCTAATTAGCCTGGTTTCACTGGTAAGCTTGTTCAGGTAGATTTGGTTACAGTCTGCAGTACAATAGCCCTCCCCTGATTTATATAATCAAAAACATGATGCTCTAATGCAGTGGTTCTCAACTGGTTTGGCCACGGGACCCACATTTTTACATGGTCATCAAGCCGCGACCCAATTTTTTAGGAACTATAATTTTAGAAATTCTAATTAATTTGTTTGTTAACATACACAAGTAGTGACAGATAAATCATAAGAAAATCACAAAGACTTACAAATAAACAATATTTTATTGCTGACATTTAACAAAATGTATCAAATTATAGAAATATTACTAAGTAAAAACGATAAATACTGTCAACAGCGGTTAGGGTAGAGAAATGTTCAGTTACCGAACTAAACTGAACTGTTGTCGTGCGCGCATTTCAAAATAAAAGTCCGGTATAAGCAAAATAAATTATTATTTTATTTTATTTTTTTGACCACGCACTCCGCGACCCAGTAAAAATGTTCCCGCGACCCGACCCAGTTGAGAAACACTGCTCTAATGAATAAAAACAACACATTTTTAAATATTTTTAGCATTAAACATCTTCACTGTCACTTTTGATCAATTTAATGTACCCTCAGCTGAATGAGAGTATTCATTTCTTACAGCCACACACAACCATAAACGCTAACGCTCACTTTCCGCCTGATTTGTGGCCAAAACAGACATCTGAGAAACCACTGACGAGACTCTGCATTTTGAAACATATGAGTTAAAAAGAAGTAAGAGGGCTGTAAGTGATTAGGAAATCTCCTCTTTCATCTAAATTAAAGAGGAGTGCTGGGAAAACGAGTAACGGCTTTGCTTTCATGAGCGCTTTGCCTCTCTGGAAAATGCGTTGAGATGTTTCGCCCTGATATAACAGTTGCATCACTCTCCCGAAGAAAGACTGATCTATTTATCACGGCTATATTACTTAACCATGAGCGATTTCTACTTGTGTTCTTGTTTAGAAAAAAGGAGAAGAAAAAACTGTGTAGCAAAGGAACTGGCGAATAAATAAGCCTGTTGAGTAAAAAGATGTATTTGAGCGAGAACTGTAGCCAAGGAGTAATATAATTCCCCAACATGCATCACGGTTACTGACTGCTGCTTACAACACGCAAGCGAAAGCACGAGAGAAAAAGCGCTGCATCAATCCAGGCCACAGAGCCTGAGAAAAACATCCACACACACACACTGGCCAAGATAGAGAGAGATTACAAAACACACAAGACACTAATTACCAGTCATCTACCAGCTGCCCAAACCAGCGTTTTCAGTCATTTCTGTCTCAACTGAAACTCAGCACTCGTAGTCAAATATGGACAGTGTTGGGCACGTTGTTGTCACAAATAATAACTGAGTAACTTAATTATAAAAGTAACTGACTACCAGGAAAGTAACTATTGGGTTACTTTAAATCTAATTGGTCAAATGACTATAAAATAAATATAAAACATTGTACACTAATCTACACTATTTTAACATTGTTGTGAGATAATGTGAGAGACCACCATTTAATTCAGCATATCATTATAAATACACTCACCGGCCACTTTATTAGGTACACCTGTCCATCTGCTCGTTAACAGAAATTTCAACCAATCACGTGGCAGCAACTCAATGCATTTAGGCATGGTCACGGCGATGGAGAAAAAAGGTGATTTAAGTGACTTTGAATGTGGCGTGATTGTTGGTGTCATGTCAAAGCGCGAATCATCTCAGACTGGTTTCTTGAACATGACAGTGAGTTTACTGTACTCAAATGGCCTCCACAGTCACCAGACCTCAATCTGATAGAGCACTTTTGGGATGTGGTGGAACAGGAGATTCGTATTATGGATGTGCAGCTGACAAATCTGCAGCAACTGCGTGATGCTATCATGTCAATATGGACCAAAATCTCAGAGTTTTCAAACTTCCTAGTCCAAATATCTTAAATATCTTACATCAAGAAGCAATTTTCTAGACAAGAAAAAAATAATGTCTTGTTTTGAGGAAAAACTCACTTAATTTCTTACATATTATTTCTTAAAACAAGCTAAATAATCTTATTTTGACATAAGATAATTTTGCTTACACTATTGGCAGATATTGCTTGTTTTAAGGAAAAACATTTCTTACTTCTTGACATTTACTTCTTGACATTTCTTAAAACAAGACAATGTTTTTTGCTTATCTGGAAAATGCTTCTTGAATTTTTTTTTTTTTTTTTGGACTAGAAACAAGAGGAAAAATCAAATTAAGAATATTATTTTTTGCAGTGTAGAATTAATAAAACAACATCAACGTCAAAATATGTCATGTAAATATGTCAAATTCTCAGTTACACAAACGTAAAATGAGTATTAGTATTTTTAAAAAAAAGCAAATACACATTTTTGTTTTGGTTTTCAAAAGATAGAATCTCTTTTTATAGATATCGTACAAAATTAAATAGATAAGAAGTTGTTAGTAAAATAAATGCAAATGAAAAATATGAACGTTTAGACGATTGTTGAAAATGACAAGCGCAACAAGAAACTCAATATGTAAAAAGCTAAATATGACCCCCCTTTTTTTAATGTAATGATTAAAGGGTTAAAGGGTTAGTTCACCTAACAAATATTTAAATATAAATTCTGTCATTTACTCACCCTTGTTCTAAACCTGTTTGACTTTCTTTCTTCTGTGATACACACAAGAAGATATTTTGAAGAAAGCAGGAAAGCCTGTAACCATTGACCTGCATAGCATTTGATTTTAACAAAGGCTCATTATGAAAAAGTACCGCTATATACATCTCTGGAGATCACGAATTATGTATAGCTGCATTTCGTCTTTAAAACGGGGTATGATGCATTCCTTTTCATGCTTACATCTGTATGGATGGCTTTTCCACTGTTACCAGTTTGTCCAGTGGCTCGTCGCATATGTTTTGAGATGCAGAGCGGAGTTGACTGCGATGACACAGTTCAAGTCCGGAAAAGAACGGTTCCAGAAAGCAATTAAGACCAAAAAAAAAAAAATGGTCAATTCGTGCTTTTGAAAACACTATTGGTTGGGTTTAGGGAAGGAGGAAGGTGGGTCAGTCAATCAGAGAGTTGACAGCAGCCTCTGGTGGATTTACATGAGAAGAGCAGGCACGAATGGCACTTGCGAGAGAAATTTAAGATCTCAAAACGCACACACATCAGCCTCAGGTGGATTCATGAAAACAAAAACTGCAAAAACATAAACATGTAGCTCCTGGGACATATTTGGTGCTCTCAAGAAATGTATGTAGAGGTACATAATCAGAATGAGCCTGAATTGGTTGTTTTGCCTACTATGGAAATCAGTGGTTACATTTTGTGCTCAACAGAAGAAAGAAACAGAGAAAGGTTTAAAACCATACAAGATAAATGTTAATTAGATGAAATCAACGGTGATTTAATTGTACATTTTAGGTGAAGTATGCTTTAATTTAAATATTTTACACCATGCTTATTTTTGATTGATTTATCCGCAAAGAACTTGCACCACGGTGCCTCAGAGCCGATGTGGGTTGCTCACTAGATTCTAGAACGGAGCAATAATGTTCTCATTCTGCAGAGCACATGGATCCATCATCGTAATGAAGTGTCATAAGTTTGTCAGAATCATGTTACATGTATCCCGAGTGCTGGCTTTCCACAATTATGATTTCATGAACAAATCTTCTACCAAACTTTGCTGTCATGACGATGCTCCAAAGCCTGGACGCTTCGCTGTATCTGATGAGAGATTAAACTTTGAGAAGCTGGGAAAATTGAGGTATCGAACACGTCATGCTTTTTCATGGGAATAATATTTGTAAAGGAGCTGTTGACATGGAATTGAACCAGATTTTGGTAAAAACCCAAACAATACAAACATTAAAAAATAAAACCTTTATCTTTACTCTGTATTTTCCATTCGATTTAAGTCAGGTGATTGGCTGGGCCATTCTACAGCTTGATTTTCTTTCTCTGAAAGCATTTAAGAGTTTCCTTGGCTGTGTTTTGGATCATTGTCTTGCTAAAATTTCCCCTCTGGTATCATCTTCATCCTCCTGCTAATGTAGATGTTGGACTGAAGCAGCTGATATTCATTCAAGAGTTCACACTCAGCTGATGATTGATTATAAAGCTTGTTTGGCATGCTGTCCTGGGAGAGAGCACTTAGCTCATGAGATCCTCAAGCCTGGGGCTCCCTCCCGTTTGCAAGGCGAGAGGGGAGTTTGAGCTCAGGTAGATCTGGAGAACTCCCCTGCGGAAGTAGCTAATAAACAGATAGTGATTGCTCTTAAGAGATAGCTACTTACTAGGAGCATGTTTATGGTGCCGATTTGGATTAGTCAATTAACTTAAGTTGCATGTTTTTGGACGGTGGGAGAAAACCGGGGAACCAGGGGGAAACCCACGGGAGCACGGAGAGAACGTGTAAACTCCGCCGGAAACGCCCGCTGGCTTGGTAAGGACTTGTAGCAGTGACGTTCTTGCTGTGAGGCAACAGTGCTAACTACTGGGCCACCCTGCCACCCATTTAGGTAAGGAGGAGGAGTAGGGGTGGAAGGGGGGATTCTTCAAAATGAAGATGGCTGTGTTTTTGGATGGTGGGAGGAAACCAGAGGACCCGGGGGAAACGCACGTGAGCAGGGGGAGAACGTGTGAACTCGGAACATGGGTTTCCTCCGGGTGCTCCAGTTTCCCCCACAAGTTCAAAGACATGTGGTATAGGTGAATTGGCTAGGCTAAAATTGTCCGTAGTGTATGAGTGTGAATGAGTGTGTGTGGATGTTTCCCAGCGATGGGTTGCAGCTGGAAGGGCATCCGCTGTGTAAAACAACATTCCGCTGTGGCGACCCCAGATTAATAAAAGGGACTAAGCTAAAAAGAAAATGAATTAATTTATTAGTTTATGCATATCAAATATATTTTCCCAACAACAAAAGTGTAGCTAGTGAAAACCGCAAGAGGCTAATAATGTTAGAAAACTACTAGCCATGGTGGCTGGTAATGAAATAAGTTAACGTCAAGCCCTGTTACCAACATCCAGGGAAAACTTCAAGTCAACAGCACCATAAAAATATGTTTTCTGAGAAAAATGGTGAAGTGTTCAATATTTATTTTCATAGAATGGTATAACAGAAAATTTGAGAGGTTTTAAAACCTTGACTTTTGCAAACCGCGGTAAGCCCTGAAACTGGTTATCATCCCAAAAATCATCGCAATCAGATTCAAATCAGAGAAAGTGAGAAATAAAGCGACAGAACTTCCTTCTCTGTATTTTAGCCTCATTCTCGTGCCTTTTCAGCACATTCACCTCTTTTGCTGGTGGCGAAAACTCAGTGAGCGTTTGGGAATGACTTATTTAACAGATCACATTCCCTTCTCTGAAAAAAAAAAAAAAAAAAAAAGAGAGAGAGAGAAAGAGTCCCTCTTGGAGAAACACGGCAGAGGCAATGTGCTGTGAAATCTAGGGTCATCCAGAGACAAATAACTTTAAAGCGAAAGGGCAACAAAGGACGTCGAAATAAAGAGACTGGGCTCTTTCCAATAATTAATTAAAGCACTTTCAAGCATGCAGGAGGTGCAAATGGGAAGCCGCATTGTGCGTTCGGGCCTATAACAAAGCCAGGCCTTCGGAGCTTCTGTCACGACATTGTCAATAGATCTCATATATCAACACTTGGCTGTAACATGTAATCGCTTTCAATTTCTTCCAAGCTTGGGGTGTTATTGATTTAAAAGCCGTCTGTTCTCTTTCTGGACCTCTTGCCGAGAGCGACGGGAACGATCTACACGCGCCTTTTTTGGATGGATGTCAAACCCTGGATCAACATGCGACTCTTTCAAAGTTATGGGTGAGTGTTTGATGCATGGTAAGAGAAAGGTAAAGGTGCATTAGAAAATGTGGAGGGATCTAAATTACAGTGTCAAAATGTTAATGGTCAATTCTAGGAGAGTAACGTATCTTCGAAAGAGGTCTAATAAACCAATTTTGTAATAGTTGACTAAGGCCCAATCCCAATTCTATTTTTGTACCCCTACTCCTTGGCCCTTCCGCTTCCCCTTGGCCCTTACAATCGAGGGTTAAGGGGAAGGGCTTCAAAACTTACCCCTAAGAATTGGGACAGCACTTCAACACCTGCACACGTCATCATATGTCATCGCGATCTCTTGCTTCATATGAGATCAGACGATCACGACTGCTGGAGTTATTCCAGTTGTGTTATTGTTTGGTGTTTATCTTCAGGAAATCACTGAAGGCGTATATTATGTTATCATAACGATCTAATGTGGCAATAAGATCGTAACTGTACTGTGTATTTACTCCGTGGCCATATTTAAACACACGAAAACAACATTAACATTATAGCAGACACTGTAAAAAGCTCATTCTCAGCCACAAGACATTACTGACAGGGTATTCCAGTGTCATCGTGTGTCAGAATGTTGAGGGACCGCTGTACAGGAGTTATGATTATGGATTATAGATCGCGAAATTTAGTGGGGGGTTTTTTGCGTTTTTTTTTTAAGCATGACGGTAAAAGACGAACGCGGTTATGAATATATTAAAACATATGTTTGTTTGTCGTAAAAATTCGTAATAATGACAAAAAATACTAATTCGTGGATCTCCTTACTTCCGGGTTCAGCTATCCTGCCGCTGTGGCAGGTGCATTCTGGGAAAAATTCTTACCCTTCCGTTTGAAGTGTGGTCCTGAAAAATCTTCGTTCGAAGGGGTGTATATGCCTTGCCCTTAGCCCTACGCCTTCAAGCTAAAGAGAATTACCACTACCTCTTGACGTGAACGCGCAAAACGAAGGGTAAGGGTAAGGGTAAGGGCTAAGGGGGAGAATTGGGATTGGGCCTTAGTTGAAACAATAGTTAATGAAACTAGGGGCTGGTAAAAGTTTGGACAAAAATATTATGGTTACACTGTATCACTGTATTGTGATACTACTCTAAAACGAGTTATTTTTGAATGTCTTTGCTGTAAAGCTCTAAACTGAGCTCAGGTACATTCTGTTTCCACTGCTCATTCTTGAGATGTTTCAGCAGCTTCAAATAAATGCAGTTGATTGGACATGATCTGTAAAGGCATACACCTGTCTATATAAGGTCACAGGGTTGACAGTGCATGCCAAAGCACAAACCAAGCATGAAGACAAAGGAATTGTCTGTAGACCTCAGAGACAGGATTATCTCAAGGCACAAGGCTGGGGAAGGTTACAGAAACATTTCTGCTGCTCTGAAAGTTCCAGTGAGCACAGTGGCCTCCATCATCCGTAAGTGGAAGATGTTTGGAACCACCAAGACTCTTCCGAGAGCTAGCCAGCCATCTAAGCTGAGTGATCGGGGGAGAAGAGCCTTAGTCAGGGAGGTGATCACTCGGTCTGAGCTTCTTCTGTGGAAAGAGGAGAACCTTAAGGACAGCCATCTGTGCAGCAAGAATGAATGCAGCAATGTACTGAGACATCTTGAATGAAAACCTGCTTCAGAGTGTTCTTGACCTCAGACTGAGGCGACGGTTCATCTTCCAGCAGGACGATGACACAAAGCACACCGCCAAAATATAACTGGAGTGGCTTCACGACAACTCTGTGAATGTCCTTGAGTGGCCCAGCCAGAGCCCAGAACTAAATCCTATTGAACATCTCTGACGAGATCTGAAAATGGCTGTACACCGTCGCTTCCGGTCCAACCTGACAGAGCTTGAGAGGTACTGCAAAGAGGAATGGGCAAAAATTCCCAAAGACAGGTGTGCCAAACTTGTGGCATCATATTCAAAAAGGCTGTAATTGCTGCCAAAGGTGCATCAACAAAGTATTGATCAAAGACTGTGAATAATGATGTACATGTGATTCTTCAGGTTTTTTATTTTTAATAAATTTGCAACAATTTCAAAAACTCTTTTTTCACATTGTCATTATGGGGGATTGTGTGTAGAATGTTGAGAAAATAAATGAATTTAATCCATTTTGGTATAAGGCTGTATACTATACTGTATAATACTTTCCAGTTGCACTGTATATCATTTTAGGAAATATTTTAAATCTTTTTAAAACAGTAAACATGAGAGGATTGCTATTTAAAATCATTGACTTCTATTTTCATTAGTTTCAAAAAACACCGATGTTTTTTCAACATATTAAAAAACGAAAAACACATAACAAATACTTACATATACCTTAGGAACGGTATAACAGTAAATTATGGTTTTAAAACCTTGACTTCTTCAAACCTCAATAAACCTTGAAACTAGTTCGCATCCTATGCCTTGATGAAACTCTTTGCAAGTACAGTTTAACAGTGTATTGAGTAGCAGGTTGAAACCAAGCGGAAACCTCTCGTTCTCCCTCGTGAAGCTAATACGCAAGTAACTGGAACTACATTTCACCAAACTTTTCCCGTAGTCCTGGCTCCATAATACAGCACAGTTCTATTGTGCCCAGTGTAAAAATGGCCAACTTTACAGCAGAAAGTAAACAGAGGTGTTTACAGCTTTGTACAAAACACGATTTAGGTTCATATAGTTAATATTACTCTTCATGACAAATGTGAGGGGGTGCATTTTTTTTTATAACTCATCCGTTTTGTTTTTATTAAGTTATATTAAGTCTACATAATTAATGGCGTGGCCACTTGAGTGACAGCTAGGTCTCGCTGCTCGTAGTCACTTCACCTCAGCTAATTCCAGTAGATTAGCCACTGAACTCGGCATATACATTATATATTTTTTTTGTTTTATGTGGCTTTACACAGTCAGTTGCCTTTTAGAATGATTATTTCTTACAATTGTCAGATAATATGGTATGCTGTGCACTGCTTGCAAACCGTTCAAGTTGCCTCCATTTCCCAGGTGAGTGAAATTCTTATACACGTATATACCATATCTATAAATGTATTTATTTTAAGATAATGTATCACTCATAATTTTCTAAAACATTGTCTAAAATCTAAAACATTGTCTCACAGTGTTATGTGTATTCACACATATACACTATGGCCAATTTAGTTTATTCAATTAAGCTATAGCGCATGTGTTTGGACTGTGGGGAAAACCGGAGCACCCGAAGGACACCCACACCAACATGGGGAGAACATGTACTCCACACAGAAATGCCAACTGACCTAAAACAAATGTATTCACACACATAAAAACAGCTAGAAAAAGCAACAACAATGCTATATCAGCTAATAAATGAATACATAATTTCTGCCAACAAAACAAAACAAAAGAATCAAGCATATTTTGTATAAATGTAATTTTGTTTAATGGAAACATTTCATAAAAAAACTACAATAAACACATTTTTCATTCAATTAAATGCCAAATGTATTGGGTTATGCAAATAAAGCTGGAAACTATACAGCTATAATGAACCTCAATGGCATTTATCAATTCATGAACGCAATTTTGCAGCACATAATAACATACAATGATTTGTTTATGATTTTCAATCCATTCTAACGGATGCTTCCAAGGAAAATCACAAATCATTCTCACAAATGTGACATGCTAGCTGGCTAAATTACATATTTACATCACCATAATTTGCAGCAATGTTTAATATTTCAATATGGAAACAAATGTTTATTCTTGTGAGGCTTGAAAACTCCTGATAAGATGCTGAAGTCGCTGAATTCTGAATACACCTATTGATCAATCCTGAAAAACGCGATTGTATTATTCTTTTTAGAGACGCATGTTTGGAAATACTCTGATGGATTGAAGCTGTAAACCGAAAACATAAACCCTTTCTTGAAATGTACTCCAAGGTGGTCTATTTTCATAAAACAAACCAAGAAGAAGGTAGAGGCGCATTAGGAATTTTGAAGGAAATGATATTACAAACAAATCACGTGTCAAAAATGTTAACGGTCAATTCTAGCAGAGTAATTTATATTTAAAAGAGGGTTAATAAATCAATTTTGAAGAGATTTAACTATTTTAGGTATTGTCAGAAAAGTAGCTGATTTGTATGAATTCATGTGATTTCATGAACTGTATGAAAATATATGATTTGTTTTTAAACACAACCTTCATTGGGTTGAGGGAATCATACTAAAATGTACAAATTAAATCATGAATTAAATGATAATTTTGCGGGACCCTAATAAAAAAGGAGGTATTTCATATATATATATATACATGGAATAGTCTTCCAGTTAACAAACAACTTTAGAATACCTAAAATCCTCCAGGGAGGAAGATTTACATGTTGAAATTCAATTCAATTCAGTTCATGTTTATTTATATAGCGCTTTTACAATGTCGATTGTGTCAAAGCAGCTTAACGTGAACGTTTAAGTGGATTGAAACCATGTCAGTCCAGTGTTCAGAGTTTAGGTTCAGTTTTAGCTCAGTTCAGTGTGGTTAAAATTTCGCTGCACAGCAAAATCATCAGTGTACATGTAACTCAATTTGAGTTTAACTTAACACTCCTTGGGTGTACATATGACTCCCTCTATTTTGGAGTTAAAATAACACTTTCTAAAGTGTGGAATTTGTACATTACTCACAGAGTTAATTTTAACACAGTAAGAGTTTATTCTTACATCACACTGGAGTGTGTGTTACCCTTTAAAGTGTTAATATATTTCCTTTTTCCCTATATTATCAATTGGTCTGTGTGACATATAGCAGTGATCAACTATAGCTTTAAATTATTAAATGTTCATTAATCTTTTCAGAAATAATTTCAATACATTCAGCTCTTTTCATTTTAAAATGCAACAAGACATGTTTCAAGTTAAAGTAAAACATACTGGTTTGATCACTGTTTGTCCGAAAGAACTGGTTCGAATACAAACACTGGACCTCCCATCACTAGTGGGAAATACACTGCATATTAGGTTAAAAGTCTAACACTGAAAGAAAAAACTCTTAAATAAACACTCTTCTACACTCAAAGATTAAAATGTACTCTAGTTTTAACACTGAACAACTCCAAAAAAACAAAAAAAAAAAACCACACTGTATATTTAACACTGGAATTTTAGCTGTGTGATGAAAGTTCAAACACTGCAAAGCAAATCTATCGATGTGCCACCTAAGCAAGTCGGTGGCGAGGAACAAACTTCACCAATTGATGAAAGTGAAGGAAAAAAAAAATACTCCAGAGCAACCAGGCTCTGTTGGTCATGACCATTTCTCCTCCCAAATCATAGAAGAGCAATGGGAGATAGCCCTTGAACAGACCCAGAGATCATCGGTATATGGCATGGCCTTATACAATTTAAAGTAATACATTCTTTTCATTGATTCAAACAAAAACTTAGTTTGATATTTCCAGAAGTGGACCCTGCATGTAATCGGTGTGGGCTAGAACCGGCATCGATGTCTTATATGTTTTGGAGCTGCTCAAAATGATCATCTTACTGGCAAAATATTTTTCAAAAATAGGTCAAAAGCCAATAGATGCAGCCAACTAAAACCAGTACAGAACAAAATATAGTTTTTAGACAGACAGTTTGTCTGTCTACTAGCACAAAGGTTATTTTTACTAAACTGGAAACAGAAAGCTGCTCCTACATATATACATCTAATGAGGGATGTAATGAAACATTTGGAACTGGAGAAAATCAGATTCTCCCTGAAAAAGAAAGAAGACAAACTTCTGGCAACCTTTCATGGAACCTTTCATTATTTTTAAGACATATATTCTGCAAGAAATAGTAAAATTGAAGAAAATTTTTATTTATTTATTTATTTATTTATTTATTTATTTATTTATTTATTTATTTATTTATTTATTTATTTATTTGTATTAATCTATTATCACTATACTTCTGTATGTGTTGTTTGTTTATTGCATGTTTCATCGTCAATTGTGTGAATAGTATTTGGACCAAATTCGTTCCGTTTGAATGTCTAAAAAACAATAAAAGAAATAATTAACATTAACATCATTAATTAACAACGTAATTAAAAAGCTACAAAGATAAAAGAGATTGTGTTGCCTTTATGAAATCACTATAAGCTCAAAAATCTGATGTTTATTGTCTATAAAAAACTGGTAAGACCGAATACATTTACAAAATAATATTTAATAGATAAAAAAAGCAACAACAATGCTATATTAGCTAATAAATGAATACATAATTTATGTCAACAAAACAAACAAACAAACAAACGGTCAAGAACACTTCCTGACAAAAGTCTTGTTGATTAATGCTAGTTGTTAAAGAATAAAATCATTTGTAAAAGAGGCAGAAGGTAGATTTCTGACGAATCATCTGTTGATCTGCATCCATCACAAATACTGCAGAAGACCTATTTGAACCTGCATAGCCCCAAGATTCTAATAGAACTCAGTCAAGTTTGGTGAAGGAAAAATCATGGTTTGGGGTTACATTCAGTATGGGGGCGTGCGAGAGACCTGCAGAGTGGATGGCAACATCAACAGCCTGAGGTATCAAGACATTTGTGCTGCCCATCACATTACAATCCACAGGAGAGGACAAATTCTCCAGCAGGATAGAGCTCCTCCTTATACTTCAGCCTCCACATTAAAGTTACTGAAAGCAAAACAGGTCATGTAGATCCAGGATTGGCCAGCCCAGTCACCAGACATGAACATTATTGAGCATGTTTGGGGAGAAATTAAGGAGGAGGCATTGAAGATGAATCCAAAGAATCTTGATGAACTCTGGGAGTCCTGCAGAAACTCTTTCTTCGCCATTCCAGATGACTTTATTAATACGTTATTTGAATAATTGCAGAGATGTATGGATGCAGTCCTCCAAGCTCATGGGAGTCACACAATATTCATTCTTCTTCCACTGCAGCATGACTTTATATTCTATACTGGACATTATTTCTGTTAAGTGACAAGACTTTTTGTCTAAGCAAAGTCAGACCTCACTGTCCTTATTAAATAATTAAAAATCAAGGTCTGATCATATTTTAATTTTGGCAAAATAAGCATAATCTAGAGGCCTTTGCCTTTCATATAACCCTCTTCTCATACCAAATGATCAATTATAAGTTATTATTTGTTGTTCCTAAAACTTTCATAGCCGACAAGACTTTTGTCAGGTAGTGTATATGTTTCATAAATAAAATTGTGCGTAATGGAAACATCTCTTTCAGCCATAAAACTACAACATACTAAAATAAAACATTGTTAGCTGCTGACATCACTGGATTCTGACTATACCTATTGTTCAATCCTGAACAACTATTGCATTATTCTAGTTACAGATGCATGTTTGGAAATACTCTGATGGATTGCACTCGTAAACCCAAAACATAAACCCTTTCTTGAAATGTACTCCGAGGTGGTCTATTTTCATAAAACAAACGCTGCAAAACTCAAACTAATCGATAGCATCTATGCAACAGACTATGGGTGAGGTGGTGTGTGTGTTTTGGGAGTATGAGCTGTTGTATTAGTAAAGGAGTTAGCATCTGACTGTCTCCCTGTGGTTGCAGGCATCGCCCGAGGCGTTTCAGTCTTTACTAGTCAGCGAGAGGTGCAGAAAGGCAGTGTGTCCTCACCCATCTGCCTCTGCGCCATCAAAACAAATACAGCAGCGCTGGTGTGGAGAGAGTCAACCTTCAGACGTTTCAATGAGACTTTTATCTATCCGTTCACTTTTGTACTCCTCTTTCAATGAATCTTCTCTACATTGGGTCGTTCACAGATGGGAACACACACACATGCATAAATGCGGATTACGGTTAGCGAACAGGGTATCTGTTGAAATACCCAAAACACTCAGCTCAGCATGATTCAACATGCTAGCACTGCTAATGTTGTATAAATTTCAGACTGAAGCCAAGTTATATTTGTACAACATGAATCATGTTCACAGCCTATTTTGACCTATTTCGATGATGATAAGTGATCAAATTGTGGAATGGGAAAAGATCAGATGCTTTTAAAAGGAAATTAAGCATCTATGATGAAACATAGTAGCAATTCGGTGGCATCGGCAGATAAAGCAGGCAAGTTATTAAAAACACATTCATATAAAAACAATACAATGAATTTAAGACCTCTGACTAGACAACTATTAAAACAAAATAAAAATTTACTTAAATCAGCATAAATGCTACTCATGACTATGCATTTAGACAAATTAGAGCTTTGGTGAGTAACTGTTTCTGCATCAATTCGGTTTCTGCATCAGTTTATCAAGTATGGAGTCAGATCAGGCTCAAATATAATACATTTACAAAATAAAACTTATACATCCACTACTCAATTCACATTTGCAAAATCCAATTTGTGAATTCAAACACGATTCAAAAATAAACAAATCTGATTAATAAATTCCAAACACGATTCAAAAACACACAAATCCAATTCATAAATTCCAAACACGATTCAAAAACACACAAATCCAATTAATAAATTCCAAACACGATTAAAAAAATACATAAATCCAAATAATAAATTGCAAACACAACTCAAAAATGCACAACTCCAATTAATAAATTCCAAACACGATTAAAAAAATACACAAATCCAAATAATAAATTGCAAACACAATTCAAAAATACACAAATCAAATTTGTAAATTGAAAACAAGATTCAAAAATACACAAATCCAATTACTCAAGTCCAAACACGATTAAAAAATCCACAAATCCAATTAATAAATTCCAAACACAAGTCAAAAATCCACAAATCCAAATAATAAATTCTAAACACGATTCAAAAATACACAAATTAAATTTGTAAATTCAAAACATGATTCAAAAATACACAAATCCAATTAATAAATTCCAAACACAAATCCAAATCATTTGGCTAAAATATTTATGCCTTTTATTTGTGAATTTACCAATTGTGTATTGTATTTATGGACTGTGTTTTGAATTTACAAATTGAATCTGGTAAATGTGAATTGTACAGTGCATGCAGGAATTTTATTTCGAAAATGTAAATTTCGTATTATTTTTGAGACTGATCTAGCTCCATACTAAGGCCCTGATTACAACAAATGCACTTTTTGCATTGAGAGGCAGATCTTTTGAATGGTTTACTAACAGCAGAGTGTTTTGCGTACTGCTTATATTCATTCATTCATTTTCTTGTCGGCTTAGTACCTTTATTAATCTGGGGTCGCCACAACGGAATGAACTGCCAACTTATCCAGCATTTGTTTTACACAGCGGATGCCCTTCCAGCTGCAACCCATCTCTGGGAAATACTGCTTATATTATACTAGTATAATTAAATATTACAATCATAACAATTAGGGATGCTCCGATCAGGATTTTTGCCACCGATGCCGAGTACCGATTTTTGGTCATGCTGATCGGCCGATACCAATGCCGATTCTGATGCTTCAAGTTTATATAACTGATATGTAAGCTCTCTGATCACCATTAACTTTTTTTCAGATAAAGTAATACTATTGTTGTTGCCTTTGTTATATTTTTGTTACATTTTAACACTATATGTAATAAAACTATTGTTTTGACAGAGAACTAAATAATCACAAATAAGTATTTATTATACAGTGAATATTTTAATATGCTTTTACAATGGCGTTAATGCATAACACTATGCACATCAGGATACTGAATTAGAGACAAAAATAATAAAAACCCACAAGGTTTATTTAAACATTGTCCAGTAGTACAGTGAACGGTGAAAAACAAAATAAACATTTCATCTCCTAAAATGGAGAAGTCTGATTTAACTTAAACATTGTCCAATACAAGCCTGCGCAGGACAAAATAAAAACAAAACAAACCAAAAAAAAATTTAAACTTATATAAATGAACAAATTTGAGTAGTTTGATGCAATTCATTAGGTTTAATTAAATCAATTGTGATCGGTTTGTAAGATCGGCCAAGTTAGCGAGTACCGATCGAGTCATAAAATGTGATTATCGGCCGATACCGATCTTCGGGCGATCGATCGGAGCATCCCTAATAACAATATCAACAACAACGCTCACACACAATACGCTGTTGATTCAGTTGTTGCCTAGAGACATAAAAAGCGCACTGCACTTCTTTTTTTCTTGTCAACAAAAAAAAGTGTGGTACGCCTCACACTCTCAGAACAGAAAAGTGTGTTCAGTGTGATCGGCCGCTAAGACTTCAAAATGCACCACTACTCTCTCTTGAATCGATTATGAGCTTAGTTTTTAGCAACAGATGGCGCTTTAGACTAGCGTGTGTATTCGGCTGAGTCATGTAAGTCAGCCTTGATGTCACGAGAATAAAGAAAACACAGCTTAAAAATTATTCATTTCATTCAACCTTTGCTAACTTTATGAATAATTATTTTAGGTTCAAGTGGTATTTGTAAGGAATTAGATGCAAGCAAAATATGGCTGTTTGTAAAGCATACAGCATCATCTGCTGTTAAAAAGTAAGCTCAAATCGATTCAAGAATCAATTTTTTGACCGATTCTTCATCAAAGTTCTACCAAATCCAAATTTAGCGCCAACAGTTGAACGCTCATAATAGTAGACATACAATAAAGACAAACTGTGTATTTTCAAAAGCACCATGTTGACTATTTGAAATGATTCATTCATTTTCCTTTGGCTTAGTGCCTGATTATCAGGGGTTACCACAGCGTAATGAGGCGTCAACTATTCCAGCAGATGTTTTACAAAGCAGATGCCCTTCCAACCATGACCCAGGACTGAGAACATGCAAACTCCACACAGAAATTCCAACTGACCCATCTACCAAGATGAAAGTGTTAACCACTGAGCCACCCTACTGGACATTTTGTTCAGAAATATAAAAAAAACTGACTAGTAAGCTTTGACAAGGATAGGACTATGGGAGAAAGTTTGGGTGGAGGAATCAGATGTGAATCTGTGTGAGAAACAGTTACTCTCAGCACAAAAGCTGAACTGGAGAATCATCCGCTCCTCTGAGCCATATCACAACCGGCAACAGAAATCATATTTCAAAGACTGCATGACTTCTCCAGCCATGTGCAGCCGGGCAAGCGTTAGACCCATCAGCCCCTTTGTCAAAACACACTTGCCGTGGTGTTCGCCCTGTGATTCCACACAATGATTTAACCATATGGGTCTCTGTACATATGCTTCCTGGCTCTGTGGGGCTGACAATAAATTAGGCATGCACCGAAATGAAAATTCTGGGTCGGAACCGAAAATTCTGGATGCATTAAATAAAAAAAAATAAAATTCAAATAAGTGGAGAGATATGCTCCAAATCTATGTTTACTTGGAGTGTCTTACTAGTATGATTGCCGGCAAAGCGCACACCATTTTACCATGGCAACTGAAAATATACAGTTGTCGTCAAAAGATTTTTCATGGAAATTTTCACAGTATTTCCTATAATATTTTTTCCTCTGGAAAAGTTTTATTTGTATTATTTTGTCAAGATAAAACAAAGTTTGTTTAAAATTTGTTTAAGAGCAATATTATAAGCCCCCTTCAACAATATTTGTTTGTGATTGTCTACAGAACAAACCATGCATTATGTAAAAATTACAAATTTGACATCTTCCCAACAGGGAAAACCACCAACAATCAAAAATGTATGATTATACGGTGTCAGGGTTTTGTAATCAAACAAATGTGGTTATAATGAAAGTCAACAGGGCAAAAGCAGCCATAACAGTAAAATATGGAGAAAAATTGTTTTTATTAATAAAAACAATGCATCAAAGGCAATGTTGATTCACATGTACAAGATTTAGATGGAAAGTAAAAAAATTCCAGTAAACAATTAGTTTTTATATTAAAAATATGTCATTTGTGTGCATTTTTCTCACCAAATCAGTGACGTTATTTACAACATTTGGCAAATTAAAATGTTAAAATTCTGTAATTTTCTAAGCAATTTAGTAGTTTTGGTCAGGACTGAGGTTGGTTAACAGATTTATGTAAAAAAAAAAAAAAAAAAAAAAATTCTGATGCATTTTTACAGCAGTTTAATTTAGTTGAGCATTTCGTTGAGTTTTATTTATTTATTTTTTTTAATAAAAGCATTTCTCAAAATTTGTGCCAAAATAAAATTTGTCACCAAACATCATTCTACTAGCTGAAACAGATACAATTTTGGCCAAATTAAGGCTCAAAATCACCCAAGAGTTGATGAAAACATCCCCAACGGTACAGTTTAACAGAGGAAAGAAACACAAACAGATTTTGAACGAGTAAATGGTGAGTAAATGATGACAGAAGTTTCTGTATTGGATGAACTATCCCATTAAACATGGTCTCCGAAGCATTTCATCAGTCCAAAATCTCCCAAACGCAATTTAAAGTGTCTCCCACTCTTCCCTTGCCATATTCAGCAAAGAACTGAATTTAAATAAGTCACCTGACCCGAGACAAATCAACTCTCCCAATCTCAGTGACAACAGAGTCGTAATGTACTTTTTGATCTTCCGTCTTCGTCGCGCCATTAACTGTGAGGGAAATGTGCGTGAATTCAAGTAAGACAGGAATGACCACAGGCTGTCTGTGCCCTTGTCTGAGAACAGCAGCATTTGCTATTCGGGAGCGAAACATGAAATATTCATGTAGCGATGCACGATATTAGGCTTCAGGAAAAGCTGGGGGAGAAGGTGGCAAATAAGACACATCTCTTCATGTCCGTTCATTCCCATAAAACCCTAAAAACAATCATCTCCCGTGTGCTACCAGCAGTGATGGAAAGAGTACTGAAAAATCATCCTCAAGTAAAACTACCATTACTTGCCCAAAAATGTAGTGCAAGTAGAGTAAAAGTATCTGTAGTAAATATTACTCAAAGTATGAATAAAAAGTAGACCTTTCAAAAGTACTCAAGAGTAGTGAGTAGTGAGTATTACACTGTAGAAAAGTTGATGCGTTTACAGAACGTTAAGTTTACACATCTCTACATAAACAACATGTAGTGTATTTAGGGATCTTCCTATTTTCGTTCGTTCCTTCCAACCTTTCTACAATTATTTGTTTGTTCTCTCCTTCCTTCATTCATTCGTTTGTTCCCTCCTTCCTTCATTCCCTCGTTCATATTTTTGTTCCCTTCTACATTAGGTCCTTTTGTTCATTCATTTGTTTGCTCGCTCCTTCCTTCCTTAGTTTGTTCAGTCCTTTCTTAAATTCTTCCTTCATTCGTTTGGTCCTTCCTTCTTTCCTCCCTTCATTTGTTCGCTCATTCTTTCTTCCATATTTTTCTTCCTTCCTCCATTAGGTCCATTGTTCATTCGTTCGTTCCTTCTTTCCTTCCTTAGTTTGTTCAGTCCTTTCTTGAATCCTTCATTTATTTGGTTCTTCGATCCTTCCTTCCATTCCTTGTTTGGTCCTTTCTTTTATTTGGCCCTTTCTTCCATTCTTCATTCATTCCATTTAACCTCTTACACTCTGGTGCTATTTTGGGATTGCCACCTGGATTTTGTCTACTCAATTTTAAAAGCTTCCTAAATCCACATGCAGAGGAGTAAATGCAAAAATGTGGTATCATTTTAAAGAAAACCCTTTAAATTTTCATAAAACACTGTTGAAAGTGATTAAATTAATTGTATAAGTTGTCTGTGTTATCATAAACACTTAAAAAAAGAGGCGCTTTCTGTATTTCTTCTTTATAAACTCAAATTTAAAAGACTACCTTTTAGGTTCTGTGTGGTCTAGGTTGCTGTAATTAATTTTTGGTGGTTCCTGCACATGTCAGTAATTATAAGAAAAACAAAAAAATTCTCTATCATAATCTATGCAAAAGTTATTGTATTCCAACTGATGAGAGGTGCTATACCTTTTTTTTATGTAATTTCCGCCTACAAAACTTGGAAAGACTTCCATATCCAAATGCAGTGGTATAAATGACAAATTCCAGTGTTACTGGACAGAAAACCATTTGAATTTACAAAAGAAACTGCTGAAAGTAATAAATAATATTTGTTATGTTTTCTGTTTTATGATGAACCACTTCAACATTGGGCGCTTTTTTAATTTTTGTTCTAAATTGCTTTTTTGAAAATGTGTAGATAATCCCATAAGAGAATAAGACAACTCCAGACAGTTCTGCTTGAAACCAGCAGATAGCAGCAAACACTAGGAAAAAGAATTTTGTCTCTACCATAGAGTATGCAAAGGTTATTGTAATTCAACTGAATATTGGGAAAATATCTTTTTGATCATTCATATCAAATATGACATATTTGCTTCTGCATAGTTCTTACATGATAAGAGCATGAGTTTCCATTACTTTCTTATTTCTCCTTCCCATTTGTAACATTATATCAAAGAAGTCAAAGTCAGCTTCTCCAAAACTTCCTAAGCTCCTAGAAAAAAAAAGCTTATTTTTGGGCCGTCTTCTTTTTCTGCACCATAAAAAATGCGGTGATTCATTCAATAACTGTTTGATATGTGAATATAATTCAGTAAAGGAACGCTAGAATCGTACATGGACAGGCAAGAGCTTTTATTTGAGCTATGACTTGTACATGTGTGTCATATATGAAGCATATAAAAATATGAAAATGACAGCTCCGGAATCCAGTATTTTGTTGTGTAATTAAATGTCAATAACTTTTACAGTAAAATAAAAACCTAAGTGATGCATATGTGCATAAAATATAGCTTCTACGCTTTCGAACGGAACCACTTATAAGGGTCTTGCGCAACCACAGACCTTTAAAAATGAAAGGGAAGTTGATGACGTCACCGGACCCGGTACCGGGTCCGCAGTTTAAGAGGTTAATGATTTTAAGGCTGTTTGGTGATTTCAGTCATCATACAGTCGACATCCATCATTTTCAGTGACATGCAGTCTATAAAAAGTCTCTGAATCATTATGTGTAAAGATTTTGGACATCTTCTTGGACATTTTTAATGTTTCCCAAAGGTTTGCTGCATTTATAAAGCGCCCATGTCTTGAGGTTGTTCAGTATGATGCGATTTACTTTCTATGTGTGATTTAATTGGACAGGAATCACAGGACTGATCTTTCTACTTTAGACAACGACCATAGACAAGAAAGAAATAAAGTAGCGACTGATGGTTGAAGGAAAGTAGTGGAGTAAAAGTACCAATACTGCATTAAAAATGTACTCAATGGAAAGTAAAAGTCCACATTTATAAAACTACTCAGTAAATTCCTGAGAAAAACTACTCAATTACAGTAGTTTGAGTATTTGTAATTAGTTACTTTACACCACTGGCTACCAGTCACCATTTCCAACATACGCCCTCTACCAAGACCTTAGGCTTCTCAAGGGATTCATGTTTGCATCTGGAGAACGGAGCAAACCTTGCAGAACGCGTCTCATCTCCTCCGGGAGTGCTGTCATATGAAAACCGTGCAGAATCATCCCCACGGTCGATACTCTACATTACCTGCGTAAGCACGGTGTTAGCTTGATTCCTCTAGGAGGTTGTTTATCAATAAATCTCTCTATATTTGTTTATGGCTGGCCGAGAGACAAAAGTAGACTAAGACGACTGATACCTGGCAGTTAGACACCCGGGCCTAGCATCCGTTTTAATTCTCTCTTTCATCTCGCTGAGACAGAGGACTCCGGGATCCCGGGGGGAAGCCACATCATCTCTTTGTCACGACCAAAGTCAGCCCTAGTCACTAAGATCTATGCGACGTATGCCCGGCGCCCCGGGAGCGCTTCGCAGAGCTAATATTATTCCAAATCCAAATGGCTTTGAAATGCAAACGCGCACTAATGCCTTTTGCATGCCAACTGTTGCAAAAGCCTCTTAATTGCATTCTTGCTCGGGTCTCTTGTTTACACACGATCTGCAACATCCCGGTTTTGGCAGCGAGCGACCGACTGACAGCGGAGGCCTCATAAGACAAGCCTCGCAGCCCACACAGACAGAAGCAGCTCGACCAGACACCGGGATAGCAGAACGAGGTGACGCAGGGCTTCTTTCGTTCCTGCTCTCTTTTGGAGACCTTTGAAATATTTGCAGTCTGTTAAAAGCGCATGCATGAACCTTGACAAGGCTGAAACTGGCTTTTCCTAAAATTAAAATGATCATAATCGACTTATTTCCAGGTTGTATTGGTTAATGTTAGCTAATGCATTTAATATCGTAAACAAATAATGGACAATACAGGTATTACAGTATTTGTTCATGTTAGTTAACGTCAGTTAATGAAAATACAGTCGTTCATTGTTAGTTCGATAACTCACGGTGCATTAACTAATGCTAACAAGCATGGATTTGGATGTTAATAATGCATTAATAAACTAACTATGATTTATAACTATGATTAATAAACACCATACAACTATATTTTCATAATTAATGTTAGTAAATAAATTAACTAATGAAATCTTATTGTAAAGTGTGATCAATCTTTTCTTCATAATGTTTTTGAAAGACATCTTGTACTCACCAAGGTTTCTTTTTTCATCAAACATGTATTAAACAACGTCGTTAGGATGTAAAAATTCAAAACGTAATTTATTAAAACCACAATTTTCAGCTTTGTTATTCCAGTCTCGGATGATTCTTCAGAAACTATTGTAATATTTGGAGCCAGATCAGTTTTAAAATAATACATTTACGAAATAATATTCCTGCATGCACTGCAAAATTCACATTTACAAAATCTAGTTTGTAAATTCAAAACACAATTCATAAATAGAACACACATTTTGTGCGTTCACAAGTAATAATCATAAATATTTTCGCCAAATGAATTGCATTTGTGTATATTATGAATCGTGTTTTGAATTCACAATTGGATTTGTGTATTTTTAAATTGTGTTTTGAATTGGTGAATTGGATTTGTGTAATATTGAATTGTGTTTTGAGTTGGTGAATTGGATTTGTGTAATATTGAATTGTGTTTTGAATTGGTGAATTGGATTTGTGTAATTTTGAATCGTGTTTTGAATTTACAAATCGGATTTAGATTTTTTATTTATTGTGTTTTAAATTTACAAATTGGATTTGTGTATTTATGAATCGCGTTTTGATTTTACGATTTGGATTTGGGTTTTTTTTATTGTGTTTTGAATTTACAAACTGGATTTGTGTATTTCTGAATTGCGTTCCGAATTTACGATTTGGATTTGTGTATTTTTTAATCAAAATTTGAATTTACAAATAGTATTTGTGTATTTTTTAATCAAAATTTGAATTTATTAATTGGATTTGTGTAATTTGGAATTGTGTTTTGAATTTACGAATTGGATTTGTGCATTTATGAATCGTGTTTTGATTTTACGAATTGGATTTGTTTTTTTTATTGTGTTTTGAATTTATGAATTGGATTTGTGTATTTATAAATTGCGTTTTGAATTTATGAATTGAATTTTTGTATTTACGAATCGAATTTTGAATTTACGAATTGCATTTATGTATTTTCAATCATGTTTTGAATTTACTAATTGGATTTGTGTATTTTTGAATTGTGTTTTGAATTTATGAATTGAATTTTTGTATTTATGAATTGTATGTTGAATTGAATGTTGTCGATGTAAGAATTTTATTTTGTAAATGTATTATTTTTGAGACTGATCTGGCTTCATATAGTATGATTTGATGCTCAATAATCCTTCATTCTTATTTTAATTTTTAAACACTGTATACGATTCAATCAAACGTTCACTCAAAAGTATCTAATTTAGAAGGCATATCTAAGTTTTAAAACTACTCAAGGACAAAAATTAAACAACATAATGTCAAAATAAATGTATAAATTAAAAATATACACAAAAACTTAGGATTCAAATTTTATTTTAGTGGTTTGAATGATAACAGCAAAGTATAACGTTTAAATCAAGTCAATTAAAAAATGTAAATCAAAAGTTTATTGTTCTATAAATGTCTGACGACGAAAATGTAAAGATCTTTTGAAGATTTTTTTGGTATATTTCACTAAATGGCACTTTTGCGGGTGTCTTTTGTAAATAGTTATATACTGTATGGTATATTACACTTCATAAATATCATATATTCACAAGCACACACACACACACACACACAGAGTATATGAACATTCAAAAAGGATACCAAACATTAAGGGCTTTAATAAATCAGCTTCTCATTATTCTACAGCTGTATCCTACTTCTCCTACTCAGTACCTCCCATTGGAGTTTAACTATATGAATGGTGACCAGGAATTGACCTATTTTCAGCCATATAGGCCAGTTTCCTATTCCCAGATTAAGCCTGTGCACTGAATTACACCGTCAAGGGCGACTCTCCGCTGAAACACTACTTAATCTACGAATATAGGCTTAATCTGTCTTGGAAACCCGCCCATTGAGTTTTAATTAAATACCATAGCAAGCATAATACCGTGAATACCTCTATTCACAAAAGCCACAGGAGAGGGGGGTTTATTAAAAGATAGCTAACCATGTCAGGTCTCTATGCTTTAACCAATAAGTGATTGTCTTTTGTTTAGAGGAGCCGGAGGGTCAGGTACTATGGCCGCAGTAAAAGAGCTGACACAAGCATACTGCATGCCAAGGCACTGTCATGCGAAGCCTAGTGTCTGTGTGCAATTCTATAAGCAAAGGACGAAGGGTTAAATGCATGAAATGACGTCATGGTTAGCATGTTCAAACTGTGTGTATGAGAAAAGAGCGTGTGCTATAGTCCGAATCATCACCTTTTGCTGCCAGGTGGAAGCTGACCAATCGATGGCCTCCAGAGATCACACACACAACACGTACTTGCGCTGCGATTGGACGAGAGGATTTCTGCCGTTTGACCTTCAGTGCGGTCCCTCCCCTTCGCCTGTTAAACTGAGATGAGGACGTCACATCTATCTCTGTCAGTCGCGGCCATGCAAGCTATTCATCAGCAAGCGGCGGACAGCGGTGGCGTGAGAGCATGCTAACATGCTAACACACAAGTCAAGACAAGTCACCTTTATTTCTATAGCACTTTATGCAATGAAGACTGTGTTTAAGAGATGCTTTACAATGATGAACAGGGAAATAATAAGATTTCACCATTGTTGAGAGATGCATGTTCAATCATTGTTAAAAAAAATTAAAATTAAAAAGCTATATGGAAGCTATGTGGAATTTGAAACATTGGCCTGTAGATGTTCTGACTAGTTTTAATCGTGGTTGTATGCGTGGTTTAATAGATATAGTCATTCATTTATTCATTCATTCATTCATTTATTTATTTATTTATTTATTTATTTTAGTTAATCACATGAGAACTGTATACTGCTTAATCTTGGTCAGGTCGCTCTTGTAAAAAAGATTTTTAATCTCAATGTACATTTTCCTGATAAAATAAAGACTATAATAATAATAATTATAATAATAATAATAATAATTATTATTATTATAATAATAATAATAATAGAATTATATAAAAAAACATAAATAAGAAATATTAACAATGTATTTAATAATGTGCTCTATTCCTGGTAAAATAAAGGCTATAATAATAATAATAATAATAATAA
>CAIGQQ010006939.1:246112-259677 GCA_903798035.1 Danio albolineatus
GCTGAGCTGGTAAACCTCACTCCTCTGACCTCTAAAGGTGCTCTAGCAACAGACACTAGAGGCCATGGCCTTTAGCCTCCTTGGTAGAGCGACCGACTCCCATGCGGAAGGTCTCCAGTTCGATACCAACTCGGAGCGGGTTCGTGGTGTAGGACCGGCGGGGTTACATTGGTGCCGTGACCCGGATGGGAGTGAGGTTTAGGGGGGTGAATGTAGCAGAGGCCAGCTACTGAAGCTCCCATGCGGAAGGTCGCCGGTCGGCGGTGTTACATGTGCTTATATTTTGTGTAAAGTAAACACACAATACATCACTTTTCATCTTTATTTTGTTCTGTACGAGCTGTGTTACATTAAAACTAAAGAAAATAATGCAGTTCTAAAACTGCTTCTTTTGGTTAAAATATGAGAAAATATAGTTTGTGACTGTTTTGAATTGTTTTCATTAAACAGTAATGCAATAGTTAATAAAGTATTGCTGATGTTAAACAAGATATATTTTTATTTCCGCGCTGTGTTGAAAATTTGACCTAAGAGTGTTATCATGATCCTTTGTGGTGTTCATATTTTACTCTATAAGAGTTTGCCAATTAACACTGGTGATAGTGTTAATTCTTTTAAAAGTGTTATTTTAACTCTTTTATAGTGGTTCCCATATAAACTCTGAGGGAGTGTTCATTTTAACTCTAAGGTAGTTAAACCTACTATCTAAAATTTGCAGTGTACTGACTTCCATAGTGAGAAAACACAAATACTATGAAATCAAATGGTAGTATTTGGGAAAAAATCTGACGTTTTTCAAAATATCTTTGTGTTCAACAGAATAAACAAACTTAAACACATTTGTGACAAGTGATGGAAGTAAATGATGAGACAACACAGCAAAAATTCCAGTGTTAAATATACAGTGTGAATTTTTTTTGGTGTTGTTCGGTGTTAAAACCAGAGTACATTTTAATCCACGAGTGTGAAATTATAAGCGTATATTTAAAAGTTTTTTTAACCTATTATGCAGTGTGTTTCGCACTACATGAAGTTCATTTTTTTTTTTTTTTGAGTTGAAGGTATTGAAATTATTTCTGAAAAGATTAATGGACATTTAATAAATTAAAACTATTTTCAACATATTTGATCACTGGTATCTGTCACACAAACCATTTGATAATATAGGAAAAAATATTAAAACTTTGAAGGGTCACACAAACTCCAGTTCGACGTAAGAATGAACTCTTACTGTGTTAAAGTGAACTCTGTGAGTAATGTACAAATTCCACACTTTTGAAAGTGTTATTTTAACTCCAAAGTGGGGGGAGTCATATGTACACCCAAGGAGTGTCAAGTGAAACTCAAATTGAGTTAAATGTACACTGATGTTTTTGCTGTGAATTTTCAGTTTTGGGTGAACTATGCCTTTTTAAAGCTTCACTCCTCTGAAGTGCAACAGCCAACAACGTTGGAGGAAAAAACAAAACGAAACACACACACACACACACAAAACAACAGAAAGAATAGGAAAGAGGAACATCAAAGCCAGGAGCTCGACTTAAGTACGCTATTCATCATTCTCATTGTCATTGCAGGTGACGCTCTGCTGAGAAATGCAGTTAACACGAGCGCGGAGCTGTTGGACTGCCAGAACCGTGCATCACATTTGCGAGCGCTCCGCAGTCACGGCTCAGGGCGTCTGAATCATTACCATGCGCGTAATTTGAAATTAATTTAACTTTTGCTTTAAAATGCCGAGGACTTTCTGTCTTCTCCACGGTGCCGGCTAAATAATAGCTTAAGACTTTACTACACAATCATTTGAGTTGCCTTTTTTTTTCTTTTTCCCTGTGATTATTTGCAGGAAAATGAGCAGCGCAGGGGCTGATTGAGAATTAAAATCTAATCGCGGAGCTCCAGTCTGGCCGTCGCTGATGAGCTGGTGGCTATGCATCACTGACATCAGCCCACTCCCCTGACTTCTATTACTCTAAAACACTAGCTCCGCTTATCTGTTTCTATTACCCCTTAGCTGTCTTTTCCCATTCTGACCTCCACTCCTACATTTGTCTCACAAGTCGGATTCTTTCCTTTGCTCTTCTGCGTGTCCTTCTGTCGAATCCTTCCGTTAAGTCGCATCGCTCTTCATCAGAACTCTCCGCAGATAGGTTTGGATTCGTGAGTTACACGCGCGGTTCATGCTGTGTAAAAGCTTTAAGTGTGTGTGATGGTGAACGTGTGAATGTTATTGAAGTAGACGGTAAAGTATCAAACCGAGCTTCTGCAAACAAATGATGCAAGAGTGTTTGTTTAGAACAAACTTGCTTCTTTGAAAAGTGAGCTAGAGATAACAGAACTCTTTCAATAATTCAATCACATATACACATACATACATAAACACCTACAAACACACTTGTACCGCTTGCTTTATGGGCATTCTCATAGATTTGTATAATAATGATTTGTATACTGTACAGATTGTATATTCTATCCCTCTAGCCCAAAACTACATCTAAACCTGACACTTTCAGGAAACAATCTGCAATTCTACATTTTCAAAATGCTTCATTCTGTTTGATTCGTAAGCTGTTTTCCTCATGGGGATCAAAAAATGTGCCGACAAGGTCAAAATATACTAATATTACTATACGTGTAATACATTTGGTCCCCAGAACGTAAGGAATACAAAGTACACACACACAAAATTCTCAGAATTACAACAGTTTTGAATGGTTCTCAAATCTGACTGGCTGATAGCCGTGCAATATTCAGCAATAACAGCGCTCGTACAGCCTCTTCACCCTTACGTATTACTTCACCCACAGAGTGGCAGCAGATTAATAAACTCACTACAGTTTGACAAATATTGCGGCGGTTGGACAACATAATGTACTTTTGAGGCTTTTTAGGTGAGAATACAGATGTTTAGATTGCATCTATGCATTTTATCTATGAGGATAGTGCTTATTTTAAATATTTATAACCTCTGAGACTCTGGGTCGGTGGCTATTAGCCTGTCATACTGAGCAGAGCAAAGACGGTTGACGTTACGCCACTCAATGGAGACAGAGAACAAATAATAAGCCCTTAGAGGAGAAAAACTAAATTTCAATCTACAGCTGAACAGGTAGGTGACATTCTAAGCCGATCTTTCTCTTTTGTATGCTGCTGTATTTATACCATAGTAATCTGGTAATGTTTGCTTTGCTTTGGCTTTTTTGTGGTTACTTATTGTGATCTCCCGATTGCAACAGAGCAATATTGGGAAATGGCTGTAGACTGATGTCATTTCATGACGTTCAGCCTTATGATCTGAAAATGTGAGCAAAATCACCTGTTTTGTCATCACTTTAGATATTACGCTAGATAATCACTCAAATACTAGCTCTAAAGTGACGTTTGTGAATTGGCAATGGTTTCTGCTGTTCTGACGTCAGCTGCAGATGTGTATGAATGGCGGAAGAAAGTTGCTCCTCGTACAAAAGGGTTTTGAGACTCGCTAGGTTTGATTTTGTTTTTTATATACACGATTATGCCGTCTAACTGTTGCATAAACGCAATATCACACATGGCTCTATATCATCACTAGCTAGACATTAAGGCACTTAGCCTGTGACCTCAAGCTAATGCACGCTACTCGCGTGATATTACTATATACAGTATATAGTAGTACTATATATATTTCCTTTGCTCTTCTGCTTGTCCTTCTGTCAAATCTTTCCGTTAAGTCGCATCGCTCTTCATCAGAACTCTCTACAGATAGGTTTGGATTCGTGAGTTACATCACTAGTGGGACAGAACTATTTCATTAATTCAAACACATATACACACATATAAACACCAACACACACACACACACACACACACACACTTGTACCGCTATCTTTATGGGTATTCTCATAGATAAATGATTTTTATACTGTACAGATTGTATATTATATTCCTATTTAAAATAATAATAATAAATAAATAAATAAATAATAATAATAATATAATATATTATAATATATAATAATAATATATAATAATAATAATATATAATATATAATAATATAATATTTATAATAAAATTAATAATAATAATAATAATAATAATAATAATAATAATAATAAATAAATGTTTTTTTATTTAAAAAATAATTTTAAAATATTTTTTATTTTATATAATATTTTTATTAATATTTTATAATAATTGATATCTGATTCCTGATATTTGATAATAGATTTTTTAAAATAATTTATATTTACATCATATTTTTTTTAATTATTGTAATGAAATAATGTCTGGTCATGCTGTATGTTAAATAATTATATTATCATATATCAATAATGTATTATTCAGGAGTTAAAAAACAAATCAAGATTTGATTAAATAACCCAGATTTTCAGTCATGATCAACAAATAAAACAGTTAATATAACAAAATATAATCTTATGGGGCCAAAATGCTTGTATTGACTAAGTTTATATTTTAAAATAATAATTAACAAATATTAACATTTTACTTAAACTCATTTCTAATAAATCCAGAGAAGCTAAGAATTTTCAAGTGGTCTCATTCCCCTGCCTTTATTTACAACATATTTCATTAAAAAAAAATGAATAAAACAGCATATGGGTTAGTAGCATACACATGCATGGATATCGACAGAATCTTTTTGGAGTCTGGTTAGAGAAGCAGAAGCGTGATAACCCTGACACAAGACAGGCACTGAGGATGTTCTGTACATTACAGCACATTTAAAGCACAATATCTATGCACGGATCGATACACGCGTCAGGAAGAATGTGATTTACTAATGAACCGGTTTGGGCCGGTGTGAGAACTAGATCCTCTGGGTAAACAGAGCTGATGTTATTTCGCTTGAAGGCCTTAGAGTAGATGAAGGCCTTCGCTCACCTTCTGTGGCTTTAATCATTTATAGGCGCGCACAGATCCTGACGCTGATAAGAACGCGCTTGCCTGTGATGGAGCCACAGAGATTCTCTAGTTGAAAGAAAAGATTCGTTGATCAAGATGGCTTGATCGTGCTGACGGACAGCTTAAACTCCTGGACAGCTGGATGTATCCAAAAATGGGTCTGAGGTAGAGCTGCACAATTCTGGATAAAATGAGAATCGAGATTTTTTGCTTAAAATAAAGATCAGGATTTTCTCACGATTCTGTAGATGTAAAATAAAGGTTAATTTGAGTAGGCTATTATTATTGCTATTTCAGAATACAACTATTCAAAATTCTGATGCTATTATGTTTGAGACATATGCTTGCAATCTGTAATTGAAAACATTATTAGACCATGTTTAGGGCTGCGGTCATCATGAATGAATGAAAAAGAAGCATAAGGAGTTATTTTACTCCAGTTAATAATGACGAAGCTTCGTGTGATCAGTCAAAGAAAAACAAGATCAAAAGGAGACTGTCAACATGTTTCATTAAAATGATTTTTTTTTTTCTCGATTAAATAAGGTTTGTTATTTTTTTGTTTGTTATATATGGTGTTATCTAACCAATTTTTGTTTAATTAAAAAGGTTCTGTATTTTTAATAAATGTAATGAGTCTATTGTATGTTTAATTAATAATAAAACTTAAGGTGATTCACTACAAACCATTTCTTTAAAGTATCATGAAATATGTGGTATGGGATCGGAAAAAAAAAATTGGTATCTCCCATCATGCATTGATCATGTTGAAAGTGTTTCTGTGATATACAATTTGTGTTTTGGCTTACACTTTGCATAAAGGCAGTGGTGTAAAGTAACTAATCACAAATACTCAAACTACTGTGAGTAGTTTTTTTTCTCAGGAATTGGAATTTACTGAGTAGTTTTAAAAATGTGTGCTTTTACTTTCACTTGAGTACATTTTTACTGCAGTATTGGTACTTTTACTCCACTACCTTCCTACAACCTGTAGTCACTACTTTATTTTGTCTTGTAATGGTACTTTTACTTAAGTATGATTTTTTTAGTATTCTTTTCACTACTGCTTATAGGTGATATACTGTATGTGATTTAGGTGATATTTGATTACTTTCTCATGATGATTAATTTATTTTTTTAATTTTACCATGTTATGTAAAAACATTAACACTTGTTTGATGTCATAGAACACATTTTTACCTGCAGTTTTCCCAATCCGTTTGCAAAAAAAAAGCTCTGTTTGCACGATTTGATTAATATCTGCGTATCCAAATACTTTATAAATAATATTTTAAAATAATACAATTATAATAAACTCCGTTGTTCATCATTTTTAGAAAATATCTAAATTCTTCTTTTCAGAACGGCCTTTGTAAAATTAAAGTTCAAAATGGCTTAAAACTATTTAATTCATATATATTTTACTGTATATTCCTAAATGGTTATAGCTTTTGTTTGTTTTATATTGGTTTATTTAATGTTTTTATTATATCCCATATTTGTATATCTTTAAATGATTTAAATATAGCTTAGGCTATTTTATCCAGATCTATGAAATTGTGTTGAGCCCTCAAAAGTGCAGATTGTAAAGTTTTGTCTTTCTTGTATTCATATGTTTATACAAATATGTATACATTATCTCCAAAATAAATAAATAAAGAAACCCATCCGCTCGATGCATCGACGGAGCTGAATCCAGCGCTCTTTTGCCCGGTCTCTCACACACAAATACTGTACATGCATCTAAATGTGGCATGACAACTGAGTCAATGGAAAAGCGGTTGTTCCTTGCGCCACCTGTTGGCTATTGCGTAAAGCACATAAATGTTTTTTTAATGAAAAGGCGGCCTTTGAAGCCGCAGTACTCTGCGTGGCTGTGCGTGACAAATTGCAGTACTGCACGTGAAGAAACACGCGTTCTCAGTAGCCATATCTGTATGTCAATCGAAACCTTTATAATCTTGACACATCTTGTGAATATGAATGTTATTTTATGCATTTTAAAAGTAAAAAGATGATATTGTTTGAGACGTCTTTGTTAAAGGGATGTTTACACTATCTGCGGTTTACCTGCGTTATATCCACCTGCCGTTTATTTACTTTCCGTCTCTTTTAAGCAAAATGTCTATTTCATTCATTCATTTTCTTTTCAGCTTAGTCCCTTTTTTAATGTGGGGTCGTCTCAGTGGAATGAACCGCCAACTTATCCAGCTTATGTTTTACGCAGCGGATGCCCTTCTAGCTGCAACCCATCACTGGGAAACATCCATACACACTCATTCACACACATACACTTTGAACAATTTAGCTTACCCAATTCACCTATACAACGTCTTTGGACTGTGGGGGAAACCGAAGCACCCGGAGGAAACTCACACCAACACGAGGAGAACATGCAAACTCCACACAGAAATGCCAACTGACCCAGCCGAGGCGCGAACCAGCAACCTTCTTGCAGTGAGGCGTTTGTGCTACCCACCGCACCACCGTGAGGCCTCCAAAGAAAACTCACTGGTTTGGTTTTGTCAACTCCAACCCAATCCTGCAGTTTGTCCAGTCACTTTTCATTCATTTTCCTTCAGCTTAGTCCCTTATTTATCAGGGTTCGCAACAGCGGAATGAATCACCAACTATTTCAGCTGATGTTTTACACAGCAGATGCCCTTCCAGCTGCAACCAGTACAGGGAAACTCCCATACAATTTATTTTATCCAATTCACCTATAAGCTCATGTGTTTGGACTGTGGAGGAAATCGGAGCACCCACACCAACATAGGGGGAAGATGCAAATTCCACACAGCAATGCAAACTGGCCCAGGCGGGAATCAAACTAACGACTTTCTTGCTGTGAGCTTAACCACTGAGCAACTGTGCCACCCTTAGTCACATTTCATTAACAGGAAAAGGAAAATAAAATACATTCCAATGCTGTTATCATAATCACTGCGGGCATTCTTCATTAAATAGAAATAGTTCTGGTCATCCTTGGTCTGTACAGGCAAACGCAAAACAACAAAAACAACCATTTAAGCAAGACCTGAACATTCCGACTGAAGCCGATTCTCAAACCAAGATGAAATAAAACGCAGTCCCAAAGCAAACTTGCTTTTATTAGTTCACTCAACAGGCAACACTATAACCGTAGAGTCTTAATAAGTGTTTTAAGCCTATGAGAGTATAGGGGAATCCACACCACAGATATAATAATAACAACACCAACAACGCGGATCTCATCGGAATCACTCCCGACCCGAAAAAACACTGACAGTCAATTCAGGATCCGTCCAACTATAAAGAGACTGTGCGTTTAAAGCAGCAGATGACACAACTGCGCATGCACTTATAACAAACAGAACGTTATTATCCTTTGGTGGACACTAATGCGGTTTTCTAGTTAGCATTCTTAGTGCGAGCTGGCCTTTATCATTCCCAATATGTAAATGCATGACAAAACTGCTGGTCTGAATGATGGTAATGAGATATAAAACTCTGTAACATATGGAGGTCATCGTGAGGGTTTATGCGGAGCAGCTACATTATGTGGGTCTTGTTAGTGTTTATTCGCCGGACCACTAATGGCCTGTTCATTAACGCAACAAATTATCTTTAATTCTGACCAGGGAGCAGACTAGTTAGCAAAGGCTTGTTTCCAACCCCGCGCCGCTTAATATGTAATGCTGAGTCAATGTGGATTGACTTTACAACTACATCTCCCAGAATGCCCTTCCGCCGTTCCCCTGGGGGCGGGTTAATGGAGGGGCTCATTAACCTTGGGGAGTTGCTTTAAATGCCAATAGTTTTAGCTGACACCACAAAAGAGCGGCAAAAAAAAGGGTCTCTCCTTTCCCCGCCGCATGCAAATCACTTTCCGAAAGAAAATTACTTCCCGAGGGCTGAACGCTATTAATCTAAATTCTGTGGTCGTCAAATTGTTGCACATAATAATATATAAGGAACGGCTCATGATGTTTATCTCCTCTGACATTCCATTCTAGGATGAAAACATGTTTTTTTTTCTCTCCTTCCAGCCCCTGTTTCCTGCCGAACACGAAACGACGGCTTTCTTGAGTAGTAATGCATTTCCTGTTTACCGCCTCGATGGCGGCGAACGTTTGTGCGTCTGTGTGAGTGTCTCTCTCATAAAAGTTCCATTTTCAAACGCCGCCGAATCACACTTGCTTAAAAGCTCCACTTATTTAAACTGCTCTCCGTCTATTCAATCAGACACACATACATTACTCTAATGTAAATTATACATCACAAGCAGAGCGTGATAGAACGGAGATTCCTGACATGGAGATAATTTGTCTGGAATTCCATGGAGAACCTACTCAGCCCATTCTCTCCGCACAGGCGTGCATCACCATCAGCGCTGTTTAAATTAAAGTGCCAGAGAGACATGGATGGTTAAATTATATATTACATGCCACTGTTGTGTACTCTACCAGAGTAATGAGCCACTGCACTCACTGTTTTATGGCGCAATGGATGAGATCGCCGTAATGGCTGCTGATGTAGCTTCCATGTGTACGACATGCAATAAAATATAGTTTCTACATGATGTAATGCTAAAAAAAGTTCAACGAATGTGGTTAAGATTGAATCGTAGCGCTTGGGAATTATCAACTGGTTTGCACAACAAATGGCTAGAAACTTTGCTGCTGTTCCATGGCTGAAGCAGGCAATGTTGTATTACACTCCGAGATACATCCAGCTGCAGGAACCACACACATTTCAGGCACACACAGGCCCAATCCCAATTCTATTTTTGTACCCCTACCCCTTGGCCCTTCCAACCGAGGGTTAAGGGGAAGGGATTCAAAACTTACCCCTAAGAATTGGGACAGCACTTCAACACCTGCACACGTCATCATATGTCATCGCGATCTCTTGCTTCATATGAGATCAGACGACTGCTGGAGTTATTCCAGTTGTGTTATTGTTTGGTGTTTATCTTCAGGAAATCACTGAAGGCGTATATTATGTTATCATTACGATCTAATGTGGCAATAAGATCGGAACTATACTGTGTATTTACACAGTGGTCGTATTTATCTATGTAAACACACGAAAACAACATTAACATTATAGCAGACACTGTAAAAAGCTCATTCCCAGACACTAGACATTACTGACAGGGTATTCGAGTGTCATCGTGTGTCAGAATGTTTTGGGACCGCTGTACTGGAGTTATGATTATGGATTATAGATTGCGAAATTTAGCGGGGTTTTTTTGCGTTTTTTTTTAAGCATGACGGTAAAAGACGAACACGGTTATGAATATATTTAAACATATGTTTGTTTGTCGTAAAAATTCGTAATAATGACAAATAATACCAATTTGTGGATCTCCTTACTTCTGCGTTCAGCTATCCTGCTGCTGATGCAGCTGCATTCTGGGAAAATTTCTTACCCATCTGTTTTAAGTGTGGTCCTGAAAAATCTTCGTTCGAAGAGGTGTATACCCCTTGCCCTTAGCCCTACGCCTTCAAGCTAAAGAGAATTGGGACACCCCTACCCCTTGACGTGAACGCGCAAAACAAGGAGTAGGGGTAAGGGGAAGGGCTAAGGGGGAGAATTGGGATTGGGCCACAATCTAGCACACACAATCTAGGCAAACCATTTATGGTTGTAACAATCACCAGCGATCTAACATCCAGAGATCGCTGGTGCACATACAATTCACACAAGAACTACAAATCCAACTTGTTTATGAACTACATCCCCAGTCATGCACCTGCTCCAAGTCACCACTGATTAGAGACTCACAGCTGAAGCCACTGATTCACACACTATTTAAACCACACTGAAACACTCACTGTTACTGAGTCTTGTCTACTGTTCAGTGACACTACAACGTGCTTTCCTTTGTCTTGCTTTTCTGTGTTTTTGGATCCTTGCCTTGGTTATTTGTATATCACTGCCTGCTGCCTGCCTCTGACCTTCTGCCTGCCCACTGACTACGATTCTGGACCGTCTTTATACATCTGTTGACCATTGCTTTCCTGACCTCGCTAATAAACCTGCATTTGGATCCACACCTCTGTTGTCAGTGTCATATCCCTGTTACAATGGTAACTAACTCCTTAGGAACGTTATCGCCACCTACTGTATTTCACAAATATGTCGATCGAGACCGCCCATGCTACGATTGCCATTCATTAGACTGACGTTATTTCTTTATTATATCCTAACGATAATTTTAACATCTCTGCAGTTTATGAACTCAAATTATGTAAATAAAAATAATCGGTTAAACACTAATGACTTTATTCACGCATCCACATACACAAAGAAAACATAATAGACCATCTAATTGTAGTATTAAATGTAATAAACTTCATGATCTTAATATTGTCATACTTGGTAAAAATTGTTTTGTTGTAAAACATAAAAAACAAACAACAATGATATATATATATATATAATAATAATATATAGTAATGACGATGTCCGAGAAGACGTTAATAACATAAACATCCATCGTAACCATATATGGTTGGCCTAGATTGTGTGTGCTGGATTATGTGTGCCTTAAACATGTGTGGTTCTGCGGGCCTGCAGCAGGATATTATTGAACACCCCTGAAAAATGGCTTCTGTGTATTCCAGTGCAAATAGATACAGTTTAGGATCTGGACCAAAGTAAACGTGTTCTTACGCATCTCACAAATGTCTCCATATCTGCAAGGCATGCTTCCTGTTGTAAATTGAAAAACCCAGGCCAGGAGAACTGCTACAAATCTGTGGTCAAGCAGTGTCTTAAGTCCACATGAGTCTGCAACACCCTACTAGAGTCTCAAATAGTCCAACAAGAGTCTAATGAGTCTAATTTGAGAGCAGAACTGTGCTCTGTATTATATGCGTTTAAAAAGGGGGCAGTGACAAGACAAGGAGCATGTACATGAGGTAGATAGGTGAAAGAACCTGTCCAGTCACTGACCAGACAAGTTTCACCTTCCCAAATATTTTATTTTTGTCTGAATGGATCCATAAAGACAAAGGAACAGTTGTTGAGACCCTGCCCATAGTCAGAAAGTGCATAAAGATAAGTTAAATGTCTTCAACACTTGGCCTGAACTGAAAGGTTATATATTAATGCTAATTTGGAACTAGATAATTTTATATTCCCACATTGTATCCCAAATTATATTCCCATATTGCTTATATTAACAAATGTTAGGTGTTTTTCAGGAGCTGTGTAATACTGTATCATTGTGCCTGCTGCAGCCATGCTACGGCAACAGAGTTCCTTGATTATTACGCCGGAATGAAAGTACAGTTCCTAGTAAAAGTATGGAAGCAAGCCAGTAGATCGTTTCCCAGCATTACAATTGTATCGTAACCACCTTCATTTGAACTTTTTTAGCATTACATCATGTCAAAACTGTATTATCCTGCAAGTCGTACACTTAGAAAATTGTAACTTTTTTTCTGTCTGTCTTAGTACATAACGTAAATACAAAAGAGTCAGGCTTTAAATAAGAACATTATCAAAACTATTTGGTTTCAAAATTGTTTTCTTGAGCAAATGCTAATGGTCTAATCTGATTCTATGATTTATGCTAAGCTAAGCTAAGCTAAAAGTGATCCATGCCCGACTCTGGAGATTGGTTTAATTGGTTTAAAATATGGTAAAACTCAAATGTTTAACTCTTGAGGATTTGTAAAATTATCCTTTTTAAAACAATAAATAAAAAAAATAAAAAAAGTGGAGTGTTCCTTTAAGTGTCTTCCAAACCACAGGGAAGCTGTGGAGCAGTGAGAATCTTGGCAAACATTTAAAGGCCTTTTCTTTTCATTACTTATCAGGCTGTTATCACATTAGGCCTTTGGTTGGGGAGCTCAGGATAGTTGATCGCTATCTGTAAACCGTTAGTGGGTAAACGCCAACATTTTGCTGCGTTGGCACATGGCACGAGCTTAAAGGTTCGCCAGTGATTATAGCGGCAATCTCTTTGCCCCATCAGGTCTGAAAATTAAAACAGAGGAAGGGAAATTGGATTTGCAGCTCCTCAAATCAGTAAGAGTATCCTCCCTTTTGTCTTAAGGACATTAGCCAGCGAGCCCCTCCTCTTAAACTCAAACCTCCATTAATAACACGGGTGAACGGACTGGCACAAGACTGAGCGGAAAGAAACTAAAAGGGACATAAAGCGGAAGAAACTCCGAAGAGCCACCCTTCCCATGCCACGCTTTATAGAACATCCATAATCCTTTGCATGGTGACCAGTGTGGACAGCAGAATCTCTTCCCTGAGGCGAGATGATTAATGTACAGCCGAACGGGCCACGGAAGATGATAGAAGAGCTTGCTGAAGAAACAGACTTGACGGAGGAACTCTGGGAGACGGATAACAGTAGACGCGTGATACTTCCAGACCAGACCGCAGTCTGTATTTCTCTGTTCTCGGAGCCCCTCGGGTGATGTCAGTCAGCTTTCCTTTTTCCGCTTCTCGTTGCCGCTAATTTTGGGTGACGCTGATGTTTCTCGCACAGCTTGGAATGCGCTTTGTCACTCTAATGAAGTGCTTGGTGGGAAAAAAAGCGCCTCTGGTCTGATCTCTCAAGGTGACAGAGATGCGAGAAGCTGCTTTGCAAACAGCCGTTCCTCTGAGAGAAGTGTTGCAGTGCTCACGTATGCATGAAAATGGGAAAAAAAAA
>CAIGQQ010006939.1:287985-299550 GCA_903798035.1 Danio albolineatus
AGATAGATAGATAGATAGATAGATAGATAGATAGATAGATAGATAGACCGATAGATTGACCGATAGATTGACCGATAGATTGACCGATAGATAGATAGAAAGAATTAGCAAATGACAGAATGAACGAACTTGAATGAACATATCAATGCGAGAGTGTATAGGTGTTTCACAGTACTGGGTTATGGCTAGAAGGACATCTACTAAGTAGAACACATGCCAGAATAGTTGAGGGTTCATTCAGCTGTGGCAACCCCTGATAAATAAGGGACTAAGTCGAAGGAAAATAAATGAATGAATGAAAGAATTAATATTATTCTACTTTTTATGTACAGTCGTCAATACACTTGCTTGCTGAGACAGTAGTTTGTCCGTTTATTACTCCTAGTCATTTCTCCTATAGGCTACGGAATTGGAAGTTATGAAACTATCGGAAAATAAACGAGTATACTTTCATATTTCAGAATAAGGTCAATATAGAAAGCCACATGTTTGGAGAATATTCTTGTAACACGTCGAGCAGCATTGCAAGAAATGACCAAGATGTGAGTTCAGCAGATCGAGTCCACGCTGAAAGCTTTTCCTCGAGCGCCCATGAATTTAACATGTGTGCTGAGCTTTCGATGAGTTTTACATAGTACACCGCAGCACCTGTACACCAAAAATAGCTGCTGCTCCAACAGAAGAGCCCAGAGCTCAGACTCCTCTCTGGTGGTCCTCTTTCCAGATGCAAACCAACAAGATGCTGTTTTAATGCTCTGGCATGATTAACAGAGTTAGTTTGGAGACTTTTTTTTTAACCCACTCACTAAATAAATGAAATATCCAGCGATGTAGCAGACCCGCAATTAAATGCGACAACATTTGTTACAAATTAAAATGTTACCGATTAAAAATAAATGCTGTTCTTATGGACGTTTGATTTATCGAAGAATACTGAAATTGCCCTTTCAGCAAAAATATTTAGCAGCACAACAGTTTTCAACATATACAGTATCATGTTGTTTTTTAAGCTCTAAATCAGGGGTCATCAACTATATTTGTCAGAGGGCCAGAGTTTTACCAGACAGTCTCCTTGGGTGCCGGACCCCCTTGAAGAAAATCAAATAAAAAATCTAATTTTGTCTTAACATTGTGTTTAACGTTTATACTTTTTACATTTCATTACAAAACTGAAGGCATTTGAATTAGGCTCCCATCACAGTCAACCACTAGGAGTGAGAGATATTTTGCCTCAACTCAATTAGGCTAAGTCAACAAGGGGAAACGTGACATTAGCCATTGATTAAGCACTGTGAGTAGCCCGTTTCAGCATTGTGATTTGAATTCAAGCCCACTTAACGTTTCATTTGATGTGCGAACATTATTTGCACACTCACACATTACGGCCAATTTAGATCATCCAGTTCACCTATAGCGCGTGTCTTTGGACTGTGGGGGAAACCGGAGCACCCAGAGGAAACCCACGCCAACACAGGCAGAACATGCAAACTCCATACAGAAATGCCAACTGACCCAGCCGAGGCTCAAACCAGAGACCTTCTTACTCTGAGGCAACAGTGCTAAGCACTGAACCACTATACTAAATTCCCTACAGAATGGTACGATTTCACACACACATGCATGAATAGTAATTAAACGCATCAACCTTCATATCATAATACTCCCTACACAGCAGGCACAGGACATCAACATGACGTCAGATTAACGTTGTACCCAGTGCTTAATTTGTGAATTGTGAGGTCTCGTGATAGATCAGGGTAACGGATCTGCCATGTTACCCAAGGATGGAGAGGTGTTGCAGACAAAAGTGAAGAGCGGGGTGGGGGGCTGTGGGTGTCGTGGATGAAAGTGAAGAAGGTTGGGGAGTCACGGAAGAAAGTGAAAGTGAACAGTGGACGAGGGAGGAGGGCCAGAAATGAGGTGCCGAATCAGATTTCAGAGGTGCCGGATCCGGAGTGTTACGGCAAAAATTAAGCCATGGTTGTATCCAAACATTGTGGGATGTTGCATTTTATTTGGAAATAAAAATCAGGTTGACGTCAGAAGCCAACATCAGGCCGAAGTCAATGTCCAACATCAGACAGACACTGTATTTTGGTTACTTTCCAATGCAACCTAAAAACAACACAATATCAACGTCTAATAATGTTACAGCTTGACGTTGTGTGGACGTTACCAATATGACATCTATTAGACACTGGAATTTGGTTGCCATACCTGACTATTAAATCAGTATTTGACATCAGTATAACGTTGGTTTAAGATGTTGGCTTGATGTTGGATTTTGGTCACTTACCAAAGCAACCTAAAAACAACCAAATATCAACGTCATTTCACGTCGTTATTGGACGTGAAAATAACATTGTCCTAGTGGTAACCTAAATCTAACCTAATATGAACATCTTATGACATTGTGCGTCTCCTGAGTACGCTTGAAAGGGCTACTTTTTACTCATACTTTAAGTAATGTTTACTACAGATACTTTTACTCTACTTGCACGACATTTTTAGACAAGTAATGGTACTCCTCCGATCTTTTTCCACCACTGTTATGGAAGCTAAATTTCAGAAGTGTTTTCTGGTAAAGGCGTTGGCCAATGTTAATACATCTCCTCTCCCAGAAGTGTTTGTCCCTCCGTTTGGCACCCAGCTCCACCCGTGCACTCCATCTCCATAAAACCAATCCATTACTAACAGGCTAGGCCACAGATCGCCCCCTCCTCACGCCCTGCTAAACGCTCCTGTGCTCGCCCTCACTTTTACTCCGCGTTTCATTTCACACTCTTTCAGGCTATTTTTCTTATGCTCTTTTCTTAAGGGAAAGAGAAGGGCTGTGTGTTTGGGAAAAAAAGGGGGGGAATGTTATTGGTTCTTTTACAAATAGCATGGCGTGAAGAGAAAAAAAAAAGCACTTGAGATAACACAAGCGAGCGGCTTTGGTGTACCACTCTCTCCAGCCCAATGAATAAATGAATGAATTAACACCACGCTCAGGCCTCGGGGTCCCTTTGCAACTCTCCTAAAAGTGGAAAGTCTTGCCCCTGTGCCTCTAAAGTCACCAACCACGTAAACACACACATATTTGGAGTCTTTAAAATAGTCCCCTTTTGGATACCCTGCTAGTGGGTGTGTAACAGAGCTGCACGATATTCATTCATTCATTCATTCACTTTCCTTCGGCTTACTACATTTATGCATCAGGGGTCACCACAGCGGAATGAACCACCAACTGATCAAACATTTGTTCTATGCAGTGGATGCCCTTCCAGCCACAACACAGTACTGGAAAACATCCATACACTCACATTCACACACACACACTCATACACTATGCCCAATTTAGTTTATTTAATTCACCCATAGCGCATATCTTTGGACTGTGGGAGAAACCGAAGCACCTGGAGGAAACCCGCACCAACATGGGGAGAACATGCAAACTCCATACAGAAATGCCAACTGGCCCAGCCGAGACTCGAACCAGCGACCTTCTTGCTTCTTGCCACAGCTGCACGATATTATATAAAAAAATAATAATAATAAAAAAAAGACTCAGACATTGCGATATTTTGTTTTGCCTCGATATATGTTGCGATATGAACAATTTCACCAGATGACTTAAATAGCTCCATTTGGAAAGATTTAATTCCTTTAGATCGACTGGGATGATCAAGACTTCGTCTATGCAGTGAATCGGTATTAAAATATAATGAGTTACAAACATATTCAAATACAACAGAGCAAAAATAAAAGATAAATAAACACCGCTTTATGATTTTCGGAGAAGTGTAACAGAAATTGAACAATCAAACGTAAAACTACATGGTCGTCATGTTACGATCTTTTTTAGGTCTAGGGATATGACCGCAACAGAAAATAAATGGTTGGAGATGGGTAATGTGCAACGGCTGGAAAGAGAGGGAGAACTCATCTCCTCAAACAGAATGGCTGGAAACTTAACAAGATCAAATCAAGAAAAAGAGAAGTTTATTTAGATATCAAAATATAACAAAGAAAACAGGGTATTAATTCAGAAGGGGACAAGGCCAAAACAACAAACAAAAATCAAGCTAACTCCTAATATAATATCTTACTAAGCTGAAATAAAAAGAGAAACAAAAATACAATCAACAAACTAACTCCCTCTACTAACATAAACAGGAGAAAATTGATTCAAAACAAAATGGCACCCACCTTCCTACTTAACCCTCAAAATAAACAAAATAAAGAAAAACAAATCAACTAGACTCGCTTCTCTTTGGGTGAATTATTAGATGTTAACAAGAAGCTCACTAAAAATAGAAATCTGACTTCAACAGCTTGTATAAATATTTTTTTAAATATTATTTTGATCTTTTAAACTTGAATAAATAATCCAATCACGCAATGTGTCAGCTTCCAGAAATGGTCAGACGTGCTCCAACTTTAGGCACGTTCATATCAAGACTTAAAACGCATCAATGACTATGTTTACATGGACATTAGCAATCAAATTATTTGCTTTCATCTAATTAAGTCATAATAATATAGTATAATAATAAGATCAAGCTGTTTACATGAGTTGCTTTTTGAATGCTCCTTTCATGAACCCATTTTGCATGTTATAGCACATAATTTGATTAACGTCATTGCATCTCCACGCTATCCGCATCTCCTCCGGAGGTCCATGTAATTTTGGGTGTTTCATTTTTAATTTGTCCACTTTAACTGCAGTTTGGCACTTTCAGCACTGTCCATCTTTCCAGTTTTGGAGATGTCTGCATCACCATATGGGGCATAAGAATAGACAAAACTTCAATATTACTGTTCATTTATTCCTTTGCTGGAAATTAGAACTGAACTTAGAAATAGTTTTGAAACAAATCTTTGTGCTTCACAAATGGAATTAAATATCTAGGCTAGTAGATGTCTTCAGTGGAGCGATGTAAAGGAGTAAAGTAAAAGAGTAAAAGAAAAGTAAAGAGAAAGTAAATTGGAAAGCCAAATGAAGAAGGCTCGTTCTTTATCCTTGCGCTGCATATGGTCTGTTTGACTGTTTTCTTACTAATGAAGCGTTCAGTTTTCCCTCGTACAAAGTCCACCATGTAAATAGCAAATGTGCCATGGCGTGCCACAACTGACTCTTAAAGAGAATGAAAGATGAGACTCTGATTGGTTTAATGCATGTTATGCACAAAACACACCCATGACTCATTAAGAGAATAAGTACAACCCTGTTAGACCATGCGCCAGGGCAGATCGCATATTTTTCCATCCTTCAAATAGCAAAAGTGGTTTTGGACACAGCCTAATGCTTTAGAGCCATGCGCTTTAGACTTTGCGCCTAGATCATTAAAAATAGAGCCCTTAGAGTTATGATACACACACACGGGCAAGATTTATGACCCACATCAGAGCATTTGCAATTCAAGAGTTCAGAAGTCTTTATTAGCAACACTCTTTGAGGAGGAGAAGGATGGAGCAAGAGAGAAAGTGCCAAAAGACATCAGGAGGCAGACATTATGGGGGAAAAAAGCGGATGTTATTCTGTTTGTGAGAAGGCACATCCTCACGGGGATGAGAGACGGCTCTATTTTTACAGAGCAGCTTTAGTGCAAACGGCCTTTCAGAGGAAAAGACAATGACCGAGAGAGAGACGCCTAATGCCATATCGCCAGTGTCCTACTCTGTCACCTCTGTCAGCAGTCCTGGAGAAGAAAGAAAGGGAAAGGGAAGGAGAGATGGAGAGGACACTTTCTGGGTGGGCGTTTGAACGATCTGCTGTTATGAACTTTAGCCTCCTGAGAGAAAAACGACATGGCGTTCTCTCTCTCCTCACCCAACGATTTCAATGCATTTGGATGGGAATCAGATCAGCTCTGTATTTTTAGCACCCTGAATGCTGTGGATGACCACATACCGATACTGACCACAGATCAGATGCTTGGGGTTGCTATTTTTTATGGGGTTGAGAAATACATTAAAAGAAGCAACATTGTGAAACATAAAGATTCATTGTTTTATTTAAATAGAAATTTTTGTCACATGATCAGATATTTTAAATAATAAATGCATTTTGAAGTATCTGACATGCCCCACCTCTTTCAAGACACTTCTCATTTGCTTTTCATTTGATGCACTCGAGCTCAACCACCCTCACTCGTAGAACAGTTATTAAACAAAACACTATTGGCTGTTTTTGAAAACATAGCTACAATATGTCCCACCCTCTCTTCATGTTTCGGTTGAGATTATGTCAAACATCGAATACAAATGCACATTTCAAAGCACTTCACGGGACCTTTAATGCTCAAAAGTTTTATATTTAAAGCTGACAGTTTTTTAAAGTTTAGTGAAAATGTTTCTTTAGTTTTTAACAATTTCTTGTTAAGATTGTGTAACATCATGCATGTCTTTACTGTGTATTTTGATCAATTTAGCATAACCTTAATTAATAGTTTCATTTTTAAGTTATTTCGATTTCTTTTTTTTTTCCAAAATGTTTTATTGGAATTTATAGTTTAATAATCAAGAGAAGTCATTGAAATGCTATTATAATGAAATTAATGCTAATTATTTCTGTTTCAGTTTAATTAATTCGTTACTATTGTTTGCTTCATTTACAAACAATTTCTCAGAAATGTACTTTTTTTGAACAGATTAAGTCACAATCAAAGTGCCTTCAGGACAGTCATTTCATTTATTTTTCCCCCAATTTCTGTTTAATGGAGAGAAGATTTTTTCTACACATTTCTAAACATAATAGTTTTAATAACTCATCTCTAATAACCGATTTCTTTTATCTTTGCCATGATGACAGTAAATAATATTTGACTAGATATTTTTCAAGACACTTCTATACAGCTTGAAGTGACATTTAAAGGCTTAACTATGTTAATTAGGTTAACTAGGCAGGTTAGGGTAATTAGGCAAGTTTTTGTATAACGATGGTTTGTTCTGTAGCTTATTGAAAATAAGTATAGCTTAAATGGGCTAATAATATTGACCTTAAAATGGCTTTAAAAAAATTAAAAACTGCTTTATTCTTGCCAAAATAAAACAAATAAGACTTTCTCCAGAAGAAAAAAAATATTATCAGACATACTGTGAAAATATCCTTCCTCTGTTAAACATAATTTGGGAAATATTAAAAAATAAATTAATAAATAAAAATCAAATGGGGGCTAACAATTCTGACTTCAACTATATATCTTATGCTTGTGAAGCAAGAAGCACACGTCTGATCCGAGCTCCTCCACAGAGAAACGTCAGTCTTTAGCGATCGGTCATTGGCTCCTGTACCAGTAGGCGGGGGTTCGTTCGCCATATTGACCGTTACACTTTTCCACATTCAAAACTATACGAGTGACATGTCTTGCGTATTCTATAGGCTCTGTCACAATGCTTGCAACAATTCTCTTGCAACCACTGGAGATGATCAAACAAAGATCTGCACATTCACTGCCTTAATCTGCTTCAATTCTAAGAAGAATTCAATTTAGAGTGCAAATTCACAACCAAAACATGACCTTAAAAAAGATTCCCAACCTCAGTTTAGCCCCTCTAAACACCGCTCGTCCCCTTTTGCACACTTCGGCGGTGGAAGAAAGAAAGAAAAAAAAATTCCCCAAACCCCAGAGGATTAGCGGAACAGCTCTCCTCGTCATCAGAAAGAGGGATTTTAATTTCACACTGTTATCAGCGCAGACGCAGTGTCACCGCTTCAAAACCTTCACGGTGAACTCTGCGCTGAGCGGAGAGACACACAGCCGCTGACAGCACTCGAGCGCTCACTATAAAGGCAGTAGGAGAGACCCAGAGGGGAATCAAAGCCGAGAGACACGTCTGCTCTTTCTGGAGAGAGAGGGAGAGAGAGAGCGAGCATGTTTTTTGCATAGGGTGGGTTTTCGTGACTCGTTCACATGCACGCCGCTCTTTATGGCTGCAGTAATTGAACTAACTGATGTGATCTTTCACAGGCCTGTGTGCAGGAATGAAACAGCAAACCCACACCGTAATCCTCTGTAGGTCAGAGTATGCATGGGGCGGTAAAAGATTCTGACGGTGTGATAACCTTGGATAAAAATAGTTCCTTTTTGAATGTCTGGGTAAAAAACAACATTTTTTTTTCACATTGAACACAATGCGGCCACTTTATTAGGTACACCTTTGGACCCCTTTTGCCTTCAGAACTGCCTTAATCCTTCGTGGCATTGATTCAACAAGGTACTGGAAATATTCCTCAGAGATTTTGGTCCAAATTGACATGATAGCATCACGCGGTTGCTGCAGATTTGTCGGCTGCACATCCATGATGTGAATCTCCCGTTCCACCACTTCCTAAGGTGCTCTATTGGATTGTAATCTGGTGACTGTGGAGGCCATTTGAGTACTGTGAACTCATTGTCATGTTCAAGAAACCAGTCTGAGATGATTCACGCTTTATGACATGGTGCGTTACCCTGCTGGAAGTAGCCATCAGAAGATGTGTACACTGTCATTAAGGGATGGACATGGTCAGCAACAATACTAAGGTAGGCTGTGGTGTTGATATGATGCTCAATTGGCACTAACAGGCCCAAAGTGTGCCAAGAAAATATCCGCCACACCATTAAACCACCACCACCAGCAGCCTGAACCATTGATACAAGGCAGGACGGATCCATGCTTTCATGTTGTTGATGCCAAACTCTGACCCGACCATCCGAATGGCAACAGAAATCGAGACTCATCAGACCAGGCGACGTTTTTCCAATCTTCTATTGTCCAATTTTGGTGAGCCTGTGTCAACTGTAGCCTCAGTTTCCTGGTCTTAGCTGACAGGAGTGGCACCTGGTGTGGTCTTCTGCTGCTGTAGCCCATCTGCCTCAAGGTTGGACATGTTGTGCGTTCAGAGATGCTCTTCTGCAGACCTCGGTTGTAACGAGTGGTTATTTGAGTTACTGTTTTCTTTCTATGGAACCAGTCTGGCCGTTCACCTCTGACCTCTGGCATCAACAAGGCATTTGCGCCCACAGAACTGCCGCTTACTGGATATTTTCTCTTAATCAGACCATTCTCTGTAAACCCTAGAGATGGCTGTGCATGAAAATCCCAGTGATCAGCAGTTTCTACTCAGTCCAGCCTGTCTCTAATCAACAGCCATGCCACGTTCAAAGTAACTTAAATCACCTTTCTTCTCCATTCTATTGCTGGTTTGATATTGCAGCAGATCGTCTTGACCATGTCTACATGCCTAAATGCATCGAGTTGCTGCCATGTGATCAGCTGATTAGAAATTTGCGCTAACAAGCAGTTGTACCTAATAAAGTGGCCGATGAGTGTATATTATTTTATGAAACATTTAAAATATTTTGGAACAGTAAACATTTCAGGCTAATTAAAAAAATAAATAAATCATTGACTTCTGTTGTCTTCATTAATTTAAAAAACAGATTTCGTTATAACTTGAAAAGGTGTCTTTGGAGATCTTTCTTATCTTTGGGTATTAAAAAGCCACTGCAATGTTTAGGTCTACAGAATGCTTGGATGTTGGTTTATAAGCAATTTTTTACTCAGATGTTTCCTGAATTGTGAGCTGACCTTTAGATGAGGAGTCTCCTTTTAAGCTGGAGTAACTGTTGCCCTCAATAACGAAATAAAACAGTCATATAAATAAAAAAAATGTAAGTAAACTCAAAATGTGCATATACCATAGGAATAGCATAACAGAAAATTATAGAGGTTTTAAACCCTTGACTTTTCCAAACTGGCTATCATCCCATGCCTAGGTCAGAAAACAGAAGTGATGGAAATAAGGAATCCTTAAAATAGAATTCCAAACAATCGCTTCAAATTCATATATGTGCTTGTGCCGTGAATCAGGCAGCAGAAAGCCTCCATATGGGCTAATGTAAGCAAAACAGCTTTCAAATATCTCTCTGTCTGTCAGTTTCTCTCACGCTTCTCCATCAAACGCAGCTTTGGACCAAGCGATGCGACCACCAGAGGGAGTTTTGAAGGCTTTTTTTGAAGAGTTTTGAAGGACCGGTTAATTTCAGCTCAGAACTTGCTCTGGAAGCACCTTCGGAAGAAAAAAAGAAATCCCGATTTACGGTGTTTGTTGCCAAGGCTTTGTGGGACTCTGAAAGCTATTACTCAGGTGTCTGGTGGAGCTTTTAAAAAGACAAAAAAAAAAAACTCTACTTTTCTTTCTCTCTCAGAAAGTGCTGGAAGAGTAGGAATGCACTGAGAAATTTAGGCTAATGCTAAAAACTACTTTATTTATTTATTTTTTCTGGCTCCTAACCAATGTAATTATAAATCAGAGTTCTCACCAATGGATTTAATTGACTTTTCCACTACGTTCTGTTTACCACTACAACAAAAAAAGTATATTAACACTTAAGCATCTGTTTAAATTATTTATTAAATCTGAAACAAGTGTTAAATATTTGTATACATATTGTGAGGAAGGATTTCCATTAATTGGTCAAAGATAAAATGAGGTTTTCAAGCATCAAAACTTTTTAATGGCTATTTGTACGTTACAATGAATTCCATTACATTTAACTAAAAATAAAATTCCCAGTACTTTATTTTGATGGTCCCTATTGCACATTTTCTTGACTAAAACGACTACATGCCATTTAATTCTCATTTCAGTATTAGTAGACTGTCTGTTTAATATCTGCTGATACTGCTCCTTCAACAGACATTAATATGACTGTAAGAAACTTTGCAAGTACATGTCAACTTACACTAACCCTACCCCTAACCAAACAGTCAACTAATAATCTAATCGATTAGTCCATACTTTACATTTCTGTACAGAGAGCAGTGTTTCCTCCAGGATTTTTTCCAGCTGTGGTGGTAGATCTTTTACACAGATCTACCAACTATCTGTGGTGTTATTTCAATGACAAATCTCATGAATACAGTATTCAGGCATGTGATTAGCTGAGAACAAACCAAAAACCAAATGATACCTGGCATGAGTATTACCACATTCACCATCAGGAGGCGCTATAATCACTCTCATAGGAGAATTTTGCTTTCACTGTCGAAAATAAAGTTATTCAACATGTGCACCTGATAGCTCCGCCACTTCCGTTACACGCACAAAGCTGTGGTTGTTGAGTGCGTGAAGTGTCCATCATTACACTTCATTTTACCGGTGGAATGAGTGCATCATCCGGGTAACTAAAGTGCACTTATTATTGTTCGAGTTTTCAGTGTGAATGCACTACTTACACTATTTATACTACAAAGTAGCGTAGAATAGTGCATAAGTATGTGATTTGGGACACAGCTTATGTTTTGATCTTAGATTGGCTTTACACAGCCACATGATGCGATTTCGCTGGTTACAGTTCACCAAGCTTGAGCTTTCCAACGCAGCGAACTGCAAGATTTGTCGCACAAGCTTGCGTTTCCGGTCTGACGCATTCGCGTGCGTATGATTGGAAGTCTATGGGGAGAAAAGTCTATGGGGGTCCATTGTCTTAAATAAATTATAAACATTAAGGCTTAACAGAACGGGGTCATACTGTAGGGAAAAAATAATTAAATTAAATTAAATTAAATTAAATTAAATTAAATTAAATTAAA
>CAIGQQ010006939.1:322845-349330 GCA_903798035.1 Danio albolineatus
TTTATTATTATTATTATTATTATTATTATTATTATTATTTATTAATTTTTTTATTTATTTATTATTATTATTATTATTTTTTACTTTATGGTTGAAAAACACATAGTGATGGTTGTTTTAAAAAGTGCAAAAACCCTACACAGATGCTTAATGCATTGCAGAGTTTAATATATTCTCAGCCCCCTTTACAGCATGTATGCATGCATATGTAGGGAGCACATACAGAAATGCAAAGCAGTGAAAACGTCTCCAGGCAGACTGAGGATGTTAACATGAATTCATTAGCAGCGGGATGCCATTAAAGCCCCTCACACCAGTCACATTCAGCTCTGACAAGAATAAACACAGTAAGCACATCTTTTAACAGTCCTGACACCCATACGGCCGCGTCTGTGATGCACTCTTAAATGTTTATATCCTCAGAAGCAATTAAAATCCCCCTCTCCTCATCTCACAATCAGGGAGCTAATGAATTAAGCAGTTTCCGCGTAGAAGCGAGGCCACTGGAGATTGGCTTTTGCCAGAGTAGGACAAGCATCTACAGTAATTGATGCCCAGAAATGGTGCAATACTTATGATTTAGAGTTGATGTCAAAATTATAAGCCCCCCTGATTTATTAGCACCCCTTGTATATTTTTGCATAACAGAAAGAAGATTTTTTTCAACACATTTCTAAACATAATAGTTTTAACAACTCATTTCTAATAACTGATTTCTTTCATCTTTGCTATGATGACAGCACATAATATTTGACTAGATATTTTTCGATACGTATATATTTATAATTAAAAAAATAATAATTTGGTCCCACTTTATATTAAGTAGCCTTAATTACTATGTACTTAGATCAAAATATAAATACAATGTACTTACTGTGTTCATAATGTATTTGAGAACACTTGTGGTGCTCTTGAGGTGGGATATGGGTAGGTTTAGGGACAGGTTTGGTGGTATGGGCAGGATTAAGAGTGTGTTAAAGGGCAAGACATGGTCAACAGTGTAGTTATAAATGTAATTATAAAAGTTAATTACTGATGTAATTACATGCAGGTATTTAATCAAGCAGAATTACAATGTAAAAACATGCATTTACACAATAAGTACACTATAACAAATGATTAATTTCTGTGTAAGTACATATTAGTTAAGGCCACTTAATATAAAGTGGGACCACATTTTTGAATAAAACTGCTTTTATATTTATATATAAAATAAAAAAAGAAAAATGAACTGGCGATTCTTTGCATGGGAGTCAGTTGTTCTAACAAGGACGCTAAAGACCATGACCTCCTAAAGACCGAGTTTGTCACTAGAGCACCTTTATGCTGTGCAGACACGGCAAGCATGGATAAAGCATGCTGTTTGCACGTTAATAGAAGTGTGACCATTTGAAGTTTACTTGCTTCATTCGCACATCAAATTCACTTCACAACAGACGCGTATTCGCGGGATGGGCAGGGCTTCTGTCTACCCGGTGACATTTAGCTTCGTTGCTAAATGGCTAACATGGATTTTTTTGAGAAAATAACTATGTTTATGTACTTTATGAAGGCTGAAAAATAACGTTGAGCAGTGTCCGAGTCCACTAGATCCTCTCAGAGGTACACCAGCTCTGTGAGTTAATAAACTCCTCTAGAAACTCTACCTGGATGATGGAAGCTTTCAGCGGTGCTTCTGACTGAGCCAAACCCAGTTTGATGAACTGTTGTCGGTGCCGGCAGGAGGATTTCCCCCAACACCAACAACAGGTGCTTTGTCATAATCACACCCCCACAAGAGCAAGCACCTGATTGGTCAACATGGTGTGAATGTCCGCTGAAGTTCAGATTTTCGAACTCGAGCGGTTCACACAAAATACGCGATATGCGCATCAATCGCGCAAAACACTCAACTCGCGTCGCATCATTCACGCCAGCTCCTTCGCGCATATTGCACCGCAGGATGTCTATTCTCGCCTTTGCATTGACTTAACATGTAAATCACTCGTGCTTGATGCTTCTACCGTGTCTGGTGTGAAACCAGCATTAGAGGTCAGAGGAGTGAGGTTTACCTGACTTGTACTTCACTAGCTGGCATCTATGACACTCCCCCTCCTAAACCTCACTCCCATCCCGGAAGAGCCCCCATTTACCACACAACAGTCCTACCGCACCCAACTCGGTCTGAGCTGGGATCGAACCGGGCTCAACCACTCTAACTGTGATGAAAAACTAAATGCTATTGGATGTTTTAAAAAGGGGAGGGGCTATTCAATGCCCCACCCTCTCTTCATGTTTCAGTTCAGATAAGGTCAAACATCGAATAAAAAAATGCATATTTTAAAGCACTTCACAAGACCTTTACAGCTGAAATTACGTCCAGAATCTTAATGGAAAATGCAACATTTATGCAGGATATGATCCATTTTTGTATTGGTTTATTGACTTCCTTAAAGTATATTCATAGACAATGTTTTATTTATATATATTAATTTTAAATTGTGGCCTACAAAAATCACCACAGCAAAAAACACTGTATATCATTCAACCATCATTAAAAAAAAAAAAAAAGTTCAGAGTGTGGACCAAAAATTGTATCTGTCAGCTCTATTCCGCTGGGCCGTTTAAAAGTGCAACCTTTGTATCTACTGCCGGTTTTTGGCTAGGAAACCATCATTAAAACATGCTGAAGCATGTCTTTAATTGTCATTCATAAATTCCCTTCATGGGTGCCTGGTTTAATGAAAACTGGGCAGAATGCCTCTCTCTTAAGAATCGCGTTCTCCCCAGGCTCATAGCACACACTTCTATCCGCGAGCGAAAAAAGTGGATGCGGCCGGAGGTGCTGAGATTGCACTCCACTGATATTTCAAGAACGGCCTGTGAAATTAGACCAGAAGAGTGCAAGCTTTGGTCAGCAGAGCGGTGTAAGGCGTATGCTTAGAAAGTTCACCTCTAATAAAACGAGGTGTCAGGCAGCAGTGCTTCATTCTAACCCAATAAAAAAGCCAGTTATGAGTACTTAATATTTCTCTATGGAAAAAAACACCTAATTAATATTAAAACATTAGTAATAGGTAGGCCCACATGGAATCTGCGTGCACAGAATTCCACAGATTTTTAGCCCATCATTGATTCTGTTTATTTACTGGCGTAAATGTGTGTAAATATATATTTATTCAGTTTTTTTAATTAATTTCAGTAATATTATTGACTAATATGATAATATTCATTTAGTAGAGATTTTATATGAGAGACTTGCTTTGTTTACCAAATAAAGTGGATCTAATTGGATTTGCATTGTAAACATTAAATAAAAGTTAAAAAGACATTAATTTTTATTTCATATCTTAAGGTTTTAGTTAGGACACACTTTATTTTGATGGACCGCTTGTTGAATTTAAGTTACATTGCATCACATGCCAACTAATTCTCATTAGATTATAAGTAGACTATTAGGTTAGGGTTAGTGTAAGTTAACATGTACTTGCAAAGTTTCCAATAGTCAGTTAAATGTCTGTTGAAGGACTGTTAAATGTCTGTATCAACAGATATTAAGCAGACAGTCTACTAATACTCAAATGGACCATCAAAATAAAGTGTTACCTTTAGTTATGATACTCCCAAAATCATTCCGCATAAATCTGCAGATTTTTAACAAAATACTCAGCAGAAATAGCAAAAAATAGTAATAGGGCAGCACAATATATTGTTTCAGCATTGATATCGCAATGTGTGTGTTCGCAATAGTCACATTGCACGACAATAGTTGAGAATCCACGAGATTTTGAGAGACAAGGCATAATCATAACAGAGTGAAACTTTATCAGTTGCATGTGTTTTAAAGGCATTTCATGAGAAGTTTAAGCATTTGTAGCTTTACTGAAGATTAATTGAACTATTTTGACTATACTTTGACTATTTTAATTAATACAAAGAAGACAATACAGTGTTATTTTACACTTTAGATTTCATTATTTAATTTCTGTACCTGAATACTGTTTGACTCTACAGAAAGGCATAAAGCACTGTTTATTTGATTTTCGTTGCTCTATTGTAATTATTTTTGCTTTATATTTGTTTATTTTTTATACATGAGCCATACCCTTACAAAATTACCCCAATCAATCTAAATGAATGATTTCTTTTCAAGTAGAGCTATTCAAGCCATCTGGTCTTAGTCAGTTCTAGCTGATAGAAAGAACTCAAACAACCATTTGTTAAAACCGAGGTGTGAAGAAGAGCACAACACGTCCAACCTTGAAGTGGATGGGCTACAGCAGCAGAAGACCACACCGGGTGCCACTCCTGTTAGCTAAGAACAGGAAACTGAGGCTACAATTCACACAGGCTCACCAAAAATGGACAACAGAAGATTGGAAAGACGTAGCCTGGCTGCTGAGTCTCGAATTTTGCTGTGACATTCGGATGGTAGGGTCAGAATTTGGCATCAACAACATGATAGCATGGATCAAATGGCTTCCACAGTCACTAGTGCTCAATCCAATAGAGCAACTTTGGGATATGGTGGAACAGAAGATTCACATCATGCATGTGCAGCCAACAAATCTGCAGCTGCGTGATGCTATCATGTCAATATGGACCAAAATCTCTGAGGAATATTTCCAGTACCTTGTTGAATCTATGCCACGAAGGATTAAGGCAGTTCTAAAGGCAAAAGGGGGTCCAACCTGGTACTAGTAAGGTGTACCTAATAAAGTGGCCGGCGAGTGTAGATTTATCCAATATTGTGCATCCCTAATTAGTAACATTAGTAGTTATATTGGTCATTCTGTATCAAATGAACCACATGTAAGAACATTTCCTGAATATGATATGCAAAGTAGGGTTAAAATGACAACATTAACCTCATATGTCATACAAGTGTGCGCAAACACAACAATTTTTTGTGTTTTTTTCAGGAGCTCAGGATACAGATACATACATATCAGCACAAGAACACAGAATGACATCGAAATAGGAGGAAAATAAACAATAACAATTCTGAAGTTGCATATATATAGAGAAATAAATAAGAAATGCAAATATTTATACAAAAATATTTGCAATTAGGGGTGTAAATTACAGGAAGCCAATAGGTAGATCATTAATACCACGTGTTGACTTTAGTAACTATTATATCAGCGATGAGAGATGAAAAATGGAAGAGAAAATCAAACACTTCGACCTTTACCACCTATAAGTTTGCATGCCTGTAACTGAAGAAGACCTTAAGATCTCTTTGCAGGCTTTTGGATGTTGGTTTTTAACAAAACTTCTCTTTTGGTCTCCTTATTTGTATGGCACAATTCCAAAGATAGCAAGTTCTCGATATGCCTCCAAGAGTAAACTGTACACATTTACAGTGGTCAAAAAAACCATGTAGGCCACTTTGCCTTCAGCTAAACACTGTTTTTTATTTAATTTTAAAGAGGAACAGCTGAATAACAAATAATGATGAAATCAGAAAAGTATCTTGTTTTCCTCTATTGGAAATTAGTTTAGAACATATTTTTCAGTATTATTTATTCTACAGTTTGTGCATCTGTATCTCGATTAAAGATTTATAAACATGATTTAAGATTCCGGTTGTATTACAAGGCCCTTTAATTGTTTAATCCTACAGATATGGGATTACAGTTTTAGATAATGTATTAGATCTTTAGAAATTCAGCTGAAATATCAACAGATTTTACTAAATGACTTTGCAATCTCTTCATAAAAAGCATAGATGCATCCATATGTAAGAAAAACACACTGCTTTTTTTGAAAATGTGCTCATTTTAAAAGTCTCGTAGAGTTAAACAGGTCAGCTTTGCTATTTCTGAATTCATTTGGTTGATCTCTGAGTCTAACGGAAGCACTTTTAGCTTAGCTTAGCATAAATCATTGAATCAGATTAGACCGTTAGCATCCCGCTCAATTTTTTACAATAATTTTCCTATTTAAAGCCTCACTCTTCTATAGTTAGATCGCAAAATCAGAAAGGCATTTGTTTAATCCTACAGCTATGGGAGTTATAGTTTCAGATAGAGTATTAGAAATTTAGCTGAGATGTCAACAGATTTTACTAAATGACCCTGCAGTCTCTTCATAAAAAATAAACTCACATCCATAACATGTAAGGGAAAACTATACTTAAAAAAAAATAATAATAATAATACAAGTCTCGTAGAGTTAAACAGTTCAGTTTGAATATCTTTGAATTCATTCAGCCGATCTCGGAGTTTAGCAGAAGCACTTTTAGCTTAGTTTAGCATAAATAATTGAAAGAGATTAGACCGTTAGCATCCCGCTCAATTTTTTATAGTAATACTTCTATATAAAGCCTGATTTGCTTAATTCTACAGCTATGGGAGTTAAAGTTTCAGATAAAATTTTTGTTCTTTAGAAATTTAGCTGAAAATCAACAGATTTTACTAAATGCCCTGGAAATAAATAAATAAAAAAGCTCATTTTACAACGCTCCTACAATTGAACAGTTCAGTTTTACTATTTTTGAATTAATTCACTTGATCTCTGAATCTAACAAGCACTTTTAGCGTAGCTTAGCATAAGACATAGAATCAGATTAGACCATTAGCATCCCACTCAATTTTTACAATCATTTTCTTATTTAAAGCCAGACTTTTCTATAGTTACATCATATAATCAGATTAATAGATTAAAAATGGTTAAACACAACTGTTTAACTTGTAAAAAGCCTGTAAACAGCTTATTTCCAAAAAAGTTGAGCTTTGCTTTAATAACTTGGTGTTTTTTTTTTTTAATAAAAATCTATAGATTTAGCCACAATGCATTTTTTTAACTTAAAGTTTTGTCTTTTTTCAAATATGTTTTGTCAAATATCTAAAAAATTCTTTTTAAAAAATCAAGAAGAGTTTTCAAGACGAGCAAAAAAATAAATAAATAATAATAATAGTTGTTTTCAGAAATAATAAGTCAAAATTAAGTGAGATTTTTCTTATGAAAAAACATAATAAATAATCTGCCAATGGAGTAAGCAAAATAATCTGTTTCAAGAGTTCACACTTAGCTGATGATTGATAATAAAGCTAGTTTGGCATGCTGTCCCGGGAGAGAGCCTTGAGCTCATAAGATCCTCGAGCCCGTGGCTCCCTCCCGTTTGCAGGGCGAGTGGGGAGTTTGAGCTCAGGTAGATCTAGAGAACCCCCCGCCCTCCTGCTGCTTATAAATTACTAAGAGGGTATGCTGCTGGTGGAATTTGACTATGGTGCTGATCTGTTTTAGTCAATTTACTTATTTCTCATGTTTTGGACTATGGGAGGAAACCGGAGGACCCGGAGAAAACCCACACGAGCACAGGGAGAACATGAACTCCGCACAGAAATGTCAACTGGCCGGGTAGAGACCCGAACCAGAGGCATTCTTGCTGTGTTTACTGGGCCGCGGTGCTTCTTGAAAAAGGAGGAGAGGGGGTGGAAGGGGGGATTCTTGAAAACGAAGATGACTAAGGTAAAATGCTTTGGTTATTTATACTAAGTTGGGAATCGTCTGATTGGTGGATCATGCATTAGCTTGACTCTGGGCCAGCCGTGTCAATCATAAGCTCGTGCTCCTCTCAAAATTAGTTTATAAATAAACTTCACTTTGTCAAAATTTATTAACTTTGAAATTAGCAAATTATTACCACATTAGTGGATTATTTTACTTCTTAAAAAAAAACACTTCATTTTGGCGTATTATTTTTTGAAAACCAGACAAAATCTTATTGTTATTCTATTTATATGAACATATTAACAATAAGTAATATACAATATATTATAATTAACAACTTATTGTCTTGAAAATACATCTTAATGTAAGCATTTGAAGGCATTTGTACTAGAAACAAGTCAAAAGCTCTATTTTTTTGCAGTGCAGGGACATTATGTACACTTGAGCTGACACAAAATGCCCCAAATGAACTGTCAATTACTGTAGAACCGTATGAGCATGAGCAAAGTGCGATTTGAGAATTACTTTAAAGACTTCAGTCCCTCTTAAAAACTCATTCTAGCAGTGTTACGCCTGTTCCCGTAAAGGGCAAGATCAAATACAGGCAACGCTGGATCTCACATATACTCTCGTAAGCTTGCCAAGCTCTCCTGGAATAGGAGTTTCCCCACTCCGGTGATTAATTATTGGAAATGGACGACAGCTGCCTCTAATTAATCTGCCAGGCAGGCGGTGTGGTGCGAGATTGTGCGTGAAGAAACCACTCCTGCCGTTTATGACTTTTTCATAGGAGGGCTCATGTATAATGGAGGTGAGCAGAGATGAAGAAGAAACGAGAGAGCAAATGAACGGTGAGGGAAAGCTTGTTAGTAGGCCGGTTTGACTGCTTCGCTGTCCCCGACAGACTCCGGTTAACAATTTATGCTCTGATCTGTTTTTTTTCTCCCGTTTTCTCCATTTATCCGAGCGCCCAGGTATACATAAGACTCGATTCACTGCCTCCTCTCGAATCTCTCGAAAACACGTTCACATCTCACTTATGAGTTACGTAACCAGAAATTGTTTGCTTTTGCCATAAATATGAAGCTTATTTTAAGACCGTTAAGGTTAGTTTTACACAACGCCACTGTTTTCTTGACAATTAAGCATGTTATACCTGCAGTGCATCGTGTGTTTTTGAGTTTGTAATTATTCTTAGTGATCATTTTAATTAGATTCTCATTACTGTGATTTTTTTAATATGAAAAATTAACTAGAACTAATACTACTGACATATCAGCTTGTGGTAACACTTTAGTTTACACACACCGGCCACTTTATTAGGTACACCTATCCAACTGCTTGATGATGCTAATTTCTAATCAGCTGATCACATGGCAGCAACTCAATGCGTTTAGGCATGCAGGCATGGGTCGAGTCGATCTGCTGCAGTTCGAACTGAGCATCAGAATGGGGAAGAAAGGTGATTTAAGTGACTGAACATGGCATGGTTGCTTGTGCCAGGCAGTATTTCAGAAACTGCTGATCTACTGGGATTTTCACGCACGACCATCTCTAGGGTTTACAGAGAATGGTCTCAAAAAGAGAAACTATCCAGTGAGCGCCAGTTCTGTGAGCGCAAATGCCTTGTCGATGCCAGAGGAGAATGGCCAGACTGCTTCTAGCTGATAGAAACGTAACAGTAACTCCAATAACCACACGTTACAACCGAGGTCTGCAGAAGAACATCTCTGAACACACAACACGTCCAACCTTGAAGCGGATGGGCTACAGCAGCAGAAGACCACACCGAGTGCCACTCCTGTCAGCTAAGAACAAGAAACTGAGGCTACAGTTCACACAGGCTCACCAACACTGGACAATAGAAGATTGGAGAAATGTTGCCTGATCTGATGAGTCTCGATATCTGCTGCGACATTCGGATAGTCGGGTCAGAAATTGGCGTCAACAACATGAAAGCATGGATCTATCATGCCTTGTATCAACGGTTCAGGCTGGTGGTGCTGGTGGATGTGTAATGGTGTGGAGGATATTTTGTTGGCCCATTTTGGGTCCATCAAGACCAATTTAGCATTGTGTCAACACCACAGCCTACCTGAGTATTGTTGCTGACCATGTTCATGAGTATTGTTTATGACCACAGTGTACCCATCTTCTGATGGCTACTTCCAGCAGGATAACGCACCATGTCATAAAGCACGGATCATCTCAGACTGGTTTCTTGAACATAACAATAAGTTCACTGTACTCAAATGGCCTCCACAGTCACCAAACCTTATCTCAATAGAGGACCTTTAAGATGTGGTGGAACGGGAGATTCACATCATGGATGTGCAGCCGACAAATCTGCAGCAACTGCGTGATGCTGTCATGTCAATGTGGACCAAAATCTCAGAGGAATATTTCCAGTACCTTGTTGAATCATCACAGGAGGTTAACATGAACTAAAATAAATTAACTTAAATAACATTAACGTTAACAAAGATTATAATAAACACTGAAATTAATGTATTGCTAGTTGTTTGTTAATGCAAGTGTTAACAGAAAAATATTATTTAATTGTCATGAAAATGTTGTTAAATTGTTTTTAATTAAAATTATGAAAAAAAGCACAAAGAAAAGGTAATATTTTATTTTAAGGTGTCTTTGTTATATCTAAAAAATAAAGTGGGACCACAAAATTTGCAACGGTCTGAAATTATAACCCAGTTTTTATTATTTTTTTTATTCTGTTGTGAATTATGAACATCCAGTAAATTAATATTGTACTTAATAATTATGCACATCTGAATACACAGCATTTGTCACTTTCAGCCCTCCTTTTAATATTGTTAATATACAAAATGAACAGCAGTTATTAAGACTGACATGGTTTGGAATTGCTAAAATGTGCTTGGGAAATAATCTGATCATAACATCGACCTGCATAATAATAACGCAGGCACTGTGTGTTCTAGGCAGTTTTCGTGACATCCACCCTGGAATAAATATCTTTACAGTCATAAAAATACCATAACGTAAATACAAATGCCTACACACACACACACACACACGCATACAGCAGGTATCAAGTGTTGATGAGGAAAAGCCCTCCGGCACAAGGCTGGGGTCAGTTTTTCCCTGGATACAGAACAGACTTCTGTGTTTCCATACCAACGCTATGTTGCCATGAACACCTTGTGAGCATGTAATTAGGTGCACTTGTTTAGCTCCATAATCGCTTCATTCAAGCCTATTTTTGAAACCCAGTGTTTTCTTAATTACTTGTCTCTAAATGTGGACATCATTTTTTTTCCCACCGGTGACTCATTTTTAACACCCCCCTCCCCACACTTAGGCTAATTAAGCTAAACACTGTGTTAATGTGACATGATGATGAGAGAATGCACCAAAGCCTAATCAAGTAGCAAAACAACAAGACCATGCAAACGATCATATCCTATTCATTACAAAAAAGGTGCACCAGTCAAGAAGTCTGACATTTTTCAGAGCAGATGTCTGCCTCGAACAGCACAGCTACAGGAAAGATATCGGGCTCTATTTTAGCGATCTAGGCGCAAAGTCTAAAGCGCAGGGTGCGAAAGCATTAAGGATGTGTCTGATTCCATTTTTGCTAGTTTAAGGATGTGCCGTGGCGCATGTTCTAGCAGGGTTGTGCTTATTCTCTTAATGAGTTCTGGAACCAATCACAGTCTCATCTCCCATTTCCTTTAAGATTACGTTGAGTCACACCATGGCGCATTTGCTATTTATATGGCATGTAAATACTGAATGCTTTACTAGCGAGAAAACAGTTTAACAGAGTACAAACATTGAGTACAGTGAACAAAGATTGAGCCTCCTCCAATCGGCCTTTACTTTCTCTTTCTCTCTTTGATGGATAAGTAAATGTGTTGTACCCACAGACATCCATTAGCCTATACAGTACATAATTTCGTTTGCTAAGCGCAAATATTTGCTTCAAAACTATTTCTAAATTCCAGTTCTAATTTCCAGCACATTAATAAATGAACAATATTAACTAAGTGTGGTCAAACAACTTATATCCAAACAGTTATATCCAAACACGCATGTTATGCCGATATGGTCCAAAAATGGTCCCTATTTTAGTCCCTATTTTAGTTCCTCAAAATAGCAATGTGCCAACAATGTGCTTTAACACACCTCGTTTCTAGACCAGAACACCCATGAGTCCACAAAGTGGCGCAAATGGATTTGCCATTTAAACAATTAACAGGAAAACAGGAAAATTAAGGTATCGCTGGTCTGAAAATAGCAGCACATTAGGGCAAACACGTCTTGCGCATTATTGCGCCTTTTTTTTAACTAATACAGAAACAGAACATATGATTCATCACCATGATTATCATCATAATTCATTCATTAATTTTCCTTCGGCTTACTCCATTTATCAGGGGTCACCACAGTGGAATGAACCGCCAACCATTCCAGAATACAGATATGGCCTCCGAAAATGCACTTTTCTTCACGTGCACTGCTGCAATGTCACACAGTGCTGCAGCAGCAAAGGCCGCCTTTTCATTTAAAAAATGTATAAAAATTGTGCTTTACGTAATATCCACCAGGTGGCGCAAGGAACAACCACGTTTCCATTGTCGAGCCAGTGCGAGCGAACGCCCCACCCAAATCAAACAACCTGCCCAGGGGTGCGTTTAATATAAGGGAAAGAAAAAAAAGCATAGCTACTGGTCAGTTTAAGATTAAATTCAATAAAACATCTTATAGCAGGGGTCACCAACACAGTGCCTGCGGATACCAGGTTATCCGCAAGGATCACATGAGGTGCCCGCAGGCCTGTTCTAAGAAATAGCTCACAATAGCATCACTTACCAGTAAGCTGCATCTAATACTTTTTGTAGCTATTCTTCTTTAAATCACGCTTGCATTGGTGTAAACTTGAAAATGACATTACGTTGCAATTAACGTAATTGCAGTTTTTTTTCCTGTTGTGGTCGAGATGAGTGTTCAACGTGCAAAGAAATATGGATAAGACCAAGGAAGGCTATTAGAAGAAAAGTTACAGTTTGAAACCAATAATGTTGCATCCAGCGTTTCCTCCACAGTTTCATGTAATTTCAGGTTTAACTGCAGTTCGGCAGTTTCACTTTCATTCTGGTAATCGAAAATCGCTGTTTCCATGGTCAACTCTTAATCAGAGTACTGTCTTAATCATATTAAAATCAGAGTATTGGTGTCTATGTAAATGTACTCAGTAAGAGTGCCAGATGATGCCCACTACCCTGGTAGATGATGGCACTACCCTTCCTACACTTCAAGAACTGTACTCTTCCAGAGTGAGCAAAAGAGCTCGCAAAATCACCCTGGACGCCTCACACCCAGCACACTTCCTGTTAGAACTGTTACCGTCTGGTCGACGCTACAGAGCACCGAGCACAAAAACAGCCAGACACAGGAAAAGTTGCTTTCCTCAGGCCATCTACCTCATGAACAGTTCATATTTTCACTATTGTGCAATAAACGTGCAATACTTTCTCATATGCACTTGTACACAGCACCTTATAACAATACGATGCAAAAGTTCTTACGCATTTGTACACAGCACCTTATAACCTGTATATTTATAACAAATCTGTTCATACATTTCAACATCCAGATCTTTTTGGACTGACTGCATCTCTGTTTAATGTCTATCGCCTTTTTTTAAATATTTATTCTGTTGTCACTTGTCACTTTATGTACACTGGAAGCTTCTATAGCCAAAGCAAATTCCTTGTGTGTGAAGCACTTGCCAATAAAACTGATTCTGATGATGTTGCAAGCTGTCAAAGACACTGCATTCCTCTTTAGGTTTATTACCTGTGACCTTAAATGTGTCGTTAAGTTTCAAGTGTTCTCCCACCTTAAACGTAACTTTGTCATTGTCATTGTATTTTTTCCCAGCTCAACCGCACCAATCTTTTGTTTTCCTCAGAAAACTTTCACAGCAATGACACTGAACAGAGAGCAGGCCTAGAGGGAAGAGAGGATGTCCTCCATTACCTTGCGTGCCATTGGAGGGAACTCACTTCACAGGTAGGAAGGGAAATAAGCAGCGGTTGGGTTTGTGGCTGTTGGGCTAGAATCTCACCAAGGAACGGAGAAGCCTGTTGTGTTGCTTGGGGATGAACTGGGATTGGGATGCAAGAAAGCACGCAAGACGCCACGGGACGCTCAGCCGCAACAGACGGAGGAGCATTGCGTCAGAGAGCAGATTCAGGGACGATGTGAAACTGGGACTGTTGGAATTGGAAGTGGAACTAGCGCAAACAGCAAAGAGTTCTATTACACACTCCTGCTAAATACAGTTGTGATTCCTCCAAAACGAGTGCTTAATATTGTTGTTTTCACACAGATTTCAGTCATTTATGGAAGTGACGACAACTTCAAGCAGTGATCATTCGAATAATTCAATTTCTAAGTGCTGAATTTGAAAGTTACCGTAATGACATATACAATTTAAAATGTTTCAAGATTCAGCTTATGTGTGTATTTATATTTATATCTCATTCTGTACACACAGAGTTCAATCGCTTATGGAAGTGACGACATTTTTAAGCAATGATAACTCGAATAATTCAAAAAAAGGAAGGACCCGGAGAAAACATGCAAAACTCCGCGCAGGGAGTGCCGGCTGGCTCAATTCGAACTTAGGCCTGTGGCCCTCGTTTACTGCAAGGCAGTGGCACTCAGAGATATCGTTTAGGCAGGATATATATAGTAGTTTTAGGATGATCTGATAGGCTAGCTAATGATTAGCGATAGGGATCAACTGTAGTCGATCATATCACGTGCTCCTCTCGAAATTAGTTTGTGAAACTTCACTTATTGATCTGGGGTTAACACAGCGGAATGAACCACCAACTCATCCAGCATGTGTTTTAACACAGCTGCAACCCATCACTGGGAAACAAACATACTTTCATTCACACACACACACACACACACTATGGACAATTTAGCTTAGCAATTTAACCAAAATATGACCCTTTTTAATGCATAATATGGGCTCTCATAAAATGGTATGTTTTATAATGGGCAATACCGTTATGCCGCTCCTTTCTCCTAACCACCCCCCCCCACCCCACCTCTATTATTATTACTATTATTATTATTTTTATTTTAGTATGTGTATACACAAATATATATGTGTAGGTGTGTGTATGTATGTGTGTGCATGTACATATATATTTTATACATTGTTTAATTTTTTTCTCTCTTTCTTTCCTTGTTTATATGTCCTAAGAAAGGTTTTTTTTTCTCTACATTTATTTACAACCATTTTGGTAGCTAGAAATTGATAGACTAACATGCAAAAAAAAAAAAAAAAAAAACTATAACACTGTATTGCATTCTATGTAATGTTCAATTTTCTAATAAAAATAAGTTCCAAGAATATTTTTTTTTTAAATGAATATTTTTTTTTTTGTTTTTAATTATGTTTAACAGAGCATGTAATTTTATTATTATTTTTCTTCTTTTGGAGAAATCCTATTTCTTATTTGAAATAATTTTCTCAATTTATTTATTTATTTATGATTGCTATTAATTTATTTTATTATAATAATTTTAATAATTTAATTAATTCAATCAAGTTTATTTGTACAGCCCTTTTCACAATACATATTGTTTCAAAAGTTCAGTTTATTAGTTACCATGAATTTATTAGTTACTAATACCTTTGATTAATTAGTAACTAATAGCTTTTAACAGTTAAAGCTTTATATAAACACAGTTAAACAGCAGTAATATAGTATATAGGTGATGGCAAAATTACATATTTTTTTTATTTAATATTGAATTAATATTTAACGTCATTTAATATTTAATTGTTGAAACAATATTTTTTTTTTGTTTTCCCTAACATATTCCACTTGGAGTCATTCCAATTCAGATTCCGATACACCTTTCCGTAGGGTTTATCACATTCAGATTAATCTCACTTCAAACTGAAAGCCAAGTTTAAGTTCTGAATTGAACCCAACCCTGTCAAACACGCAAACAAAAATGACACTCGCACGCCAAATCCAAAACTGCCACGAGCTTAATAAGAACAGTGAGCCCATATGAGGATATAAGGACCCCACACGGCTTATGTCAGGAGAAGAAAAAAAAAGGAAGTCACTACATCCTGTCAAATTCAGTGTAGCTTGAGGGGAAAGTGACAATTCTGAGGCAGGTCAGGGAATTTGATGAAAAACCATCACCGTCTTGGAACTAAATGGGTTTGGGGCACACAGCTGCACACAGTCTCTCTCTCTTTCCGCGCTCATCTATTTTCTCCATCTTTCACCCTGACGGGACCTTTTGAAGAGCAAAAGGGAAAGAGAGGAAGAAAAAAAAACGCATACAAGAAGTGAGCTAATAAGCATTCTCAGTGGTCTGGACGTGTAGAGAAAGGTCATTCCAGATATATTTACTTATAACGGCACAATGCATTACGGGGACGGCACTCATAAAACGCAAAGAGCATACAATATAATTCACAGCATGAGGGAAGCGCTTCATATCTCTGACGGCTTCTGCATACGTGATTGCCAATCGAGTATCAAGCGTGCTGCCTCGTTCAATCAAAAGCCTTTAATTGAGCGCGGATATTAAAGCGAACATCGTCGGCGGGACGTCCCCGTGGTCAGTGCGAGACTTCTATATTAAAGTGTAAATATTCCAACGCTGCCGTCCCTCAAACAGCTTGTCTGAAGCAGACCGGGAAGTCATTTGGTTTAATGCTTTAAGATGCAGACCCACCACAAGGGAAATTGTCTGGTGACAGCCACTATTGCTCTTAAAATGCTTCCCTGCCAAGAATCTTAAAGCCATCACCTGCTATGAAAGCCTCCTAAGGGGAGCGTGCCGAGAATTTCGACCAGATGGATATCCGGAGCACTTCGGATACAGGTCGAGTCCGGCGATTCCTGAATGTTTTGTCATTGTCGACTACTTTGCCAAGTGAAACAGCAAGCCCGGGCGATTGCCTCGCGAATCATGAATAAGTTATTGAGAGGTTTCCTTGGCGATAAGGTTCACTGACATCTTTTGGACTGTGCGATAGCTCATGCTAAACCGGAGGGGATGACGGATGGAGCTCGCCTTAGATAGCTTTGTCAGTGTCAGAGCACCCGTTCCCCGCTGGGTCCCGGGCAGCCTGGACCGGGGCCGGCACCGGGCACGGAAAGAAGCATGTGGCTTGAGTGTCTGGAGAGACGCCGGTGACAAAAAAAAGCGAGCTCTCGATCTCCTAACTCAAATAACTACTTGCCTGCATCCCATATTTCTCCATGACCTTAAAGGAAATGACAGCTCTCATCTGGGAGTTGGTGTCAGGTCAAAATACAATTGTTTTTTCTCTTGCTATACCCTTCTCCTCTGCCAATGACAGAGAAAATGGATGTTTGTCGGCAGGAATTCACATATAATGATGGTCTCACTTTTGCTTTTACTACTAGACCTGAAACTTCAGCTAGAATTAGATCATTAACTTCAATTAGGGATATGATGATACACTAAAAAACAATTATTGATTGGATTTACGAAATGTTTTGTAAGGTAAGTGGTTGCAAACTATTTATATGGGTTGATTTTAAACAAATTAAGTTGATCATTACTAAATTTTATTGGTTTTGTTTAAATTCAGCATATATAAAGCTGTTTGCAACCACTTTCCTTTAAGGGCACCTATGTTTGGACAGAACTGTGTGTAGGTATAGTGTGTCCACAGTCATATTGGGGTGATATAAACACAATAAGTGACGTTAAAATAGGATGCAAATGCCTCCCATTTTGAGGCCGACCGCAACGTGACATAGAAGTACGATTTCAACGTCAACCAATTTGATTGACAGTGTATTTACATGTCTCCGTAGTGACACGCATAATTATAACAACAATACAGGACGCGCGCAAAGCAGCCAGGATTAAAAGATCTGTTCAGCTGTCTGTGATCATCAATCATCATTAAATGTGATCAAGAATGAGTTTTACAAATTTAAAACAGTGCATGTTTGTAATGAATTACAGCAATTTTATCGTCTTTATCACCACAGCCGCATGTCAGTACAATTATGAAGGAAGACGCTTCAATCTTGGTTTGTGGACATTAAATCAGGTTTAGTTTGTACATTATCCATACAGCAGTGGATTTTAACGTGTATCCTGTCACATTTGCCGAGCAAAACCAGTGCGAAGTTAAATGCGTGCACTGTGTGAGTGCATAAATTTTGTAATGACATTATGTGTGACTCATCATTGCAGAAAGGATCAAATTAACTTCTCAACAAACACATCAAATAACCATTGGTTAAGTTCTTGCTGTGGTATTTCTCACAAGCGTTGATCTGCTTCTTTCATGTGCTGTTTATCTTACACAGCAGTGGCGGAGATTGAGGCACAATCTGACAGGCAGATGGGAACGGTGGGCGGAAAGAACTAGCATTAAAGGCACAGGCAACAAAAACAGCTACAATGTGTTCAGAGCAGAAAAATTCCAGTATTCTGAAAGGTATAATAAATAATCTGATGGGTGTTTTGAGATAAAACTTTACAGACACTTTCTGAAGACACAACAGACTTATCTTAAATCTGGAAAAGGGGTGAAATAGGTGCCCTTTAAACCAATTTAGTAAATCCAATTATTATTATTTTTCAGTGTATTACATAATCTTGTTGTGAATAATTGCTGAAGCTTGTATCGCGGTATACGGTATTATTGCAGTAATGAACTAAGCTGCAAAAAAAGCTTACTTTAACAGGTATAATAACAAAACAAAACAAAAACAATCTGTGTATTGCATTAGAGAACAAAGTGTCAACCAAATTAAATTGCAAAAGGATGGTAAAGTACAATAGGTAACATTACCAATGTGGCCGCATTTTGAGATCTCAAATTTCTCTCGTGAGTGCCATTCGCAACTGCTGTTCTTACGCAAATCCACCAGAGGCTGCTGTCGACTGACTGACCGATCAACTGACCCACCCACCTCCCTCCCTAAACCCAACCGACAGTGTTTTTAAAAGCAATCCAGAAAAAGAAAAGCTCTCATGACCGCCTGATTTTTAACCACATTTTTTAGATCTTACCATTGCCTTTTGTTTTAACTGCTTTCTGAAACAGTTCTTCGCAGGACTCGAACCCAGTCAACTACATCTCCTGACATACCTGGAGAACTCGTCACCTTGGAATTATAAGGTTCTATCGGCGTTCTGAATGATTTCGAGATACTGAGCTTCAAAGTTTTGCTTTCCATAACAAACAGTACACGAGTAACATTTGCTTTTTAAATAAAGTCTTAAAATGTAAACAACTTATTAAAAAAAACATCCCATAATGTAAATAGGTTGTCAATTAATAAGAATATGTCAATAACTCAATATTGACAAAAATGTCAGATAGAACCTTACAATTGTAAGATGACGAACTATAGGGCAAACTGGTAACAGCGGGAAAGCCGCCCACATGGAGGTAAGCATTCAGCTGGTGGCGTGAAAAGAAACAGAAGCCGTCGGCAGTGACATACCACCAGTAGCATTCATTTTAAAGACGAAATGCAGCCATACATAGCTCTGGGTACATAATTCAAACTCTCCAGAAATGTATACGGGGGTACGCGTTCACAATGAACCTGTGTTGAACAGTTCACAATAAAGACTCAAATGGTAAATGTTAGTTAATGAATTAAAACCGTGAAAAAGTCTGATTCATTACAGTTACATTGTTAATATTAATTCAAATAAATACATCTCAATTTTATTTGCTATAAACTCTGAATTGTAATCAGATTACGACTATGATTTTAATGCATAAATAAACATTAAATTAGACATTAAGGTTAATAAAAGTTTTGTTAAATTAACTAATGTTAATTATGGGACTTTTATTGCAATTTTAATGTACATTAGCATTATAAATAGTCATTTCAGCATGTATTTGGCTAGATTAACATGTGAAAATATTCATATTTGAATTGTAAAGCTAAGTACTGTGATCTCCAAGCATCTTACGCTGTTGTGAACACCACTGCAAATACAATGCAAATATTCTGGAAAAACACTTTAATACGTTACTGAATAACTTACTAAACATAGTTACACCTATTTTACTATAATTTTGCAATGCTATTCCTTTTAAAACACCTTATTGGTAATCATGGAAGACACAAAGTCACCCTCCTTCATAAATACCAGCTTTCCAAACATGTTCATATTTGCTTTTGATTAACATTATATACAGTATAATAATAATGCTCTGTCAACTCACGCAAACAAGACTTGTACTTACAGAAATGACATTTTGATTTCATGTTGACAGTCAAGCAGGCAAACTATTTGTTTGTGAGCAGTTCTGGTCCATTTGTGCAAAGGCTACAATCTGTAAAGGTTACAGGAATGCATCCTTCCCTACAGAGGAGCGCGGATTATCAGAACATGGGGAATTTCAGCTGGAAATGATGCATGGCCGTTTCGGGCTCTGCTGCATCAGACTGCCGTTCTGCTGATCACTAGAGCTAAAAGCCATATGTGAAGTGACCATGACAGTGCTTTTCTAAATGCACCTTACTGGAGCCAGTCAAGTCAGATTCACATTCAATTCAACTCAAGTTTATTGTATAGAGATTTTCACAATAATTATCGTTTCAATGCAGCTAATAAATTTAAATAATTAAGAATTTGATTGGTCTTACGTAGCTAAGCCTTTAGACATACGGCAGAAAGTAGCTCTTTTTAGCCAAGAGGGCATCTGATTTGTGATCATAAAGCAATCACAGTCTGATTGGTTCAGCATTATTACTACTACTACTACTAACTACTACTACAACAATTTCCAGACCTATGCTAATTTGTGCTGTAAACAATGGTTACTTTTGAAAATATTGCATTTATTTATCATTAGAATTCTACATGAAGTGTTCTGACATCATGACGTCTTTGTTTTAAGGGTTAAAGAATGCAACGTACACATCTCATGGAAAGATCTTCCAACAGTGGCTATAGAACACACTCGCAGTTTTGAAAGGTGATGCAATGCAATAGCCAATATGGAGGCTCTAGTGAAGGAAACTTCTAATAAAGGAGCCAATCATTGGTCACTATAGACTGATGATTCTCTGGGGGAGGAGCTATCAAATAAGGCTAAGCACTTGCAAAGCTAAGGCTAAGCTAACGCAAACAAAATTGTAAACAAAGAGGTTGCCGTCATTTTGAGAGGAGATTTGCATCACTAATAATTTGGTAATTACCTCAGAAAGCCAGTGGTGTTATGTTCAAACTACTTATTTAAAATGAGTTGAAACCATAATTTTTTTTTTTTGGAACAACTTGATAATTTTATGTTCAATCCACTTAAATTTGAATAATATTAATAAGTTAACTTAATTCCATCATGTTGCCCAACACAAATCGACTGTGTGCAACCGAGTATTTTTTACAGTGTAGGTTACTAACACACAGTTCCACACAATCAATTTGAGTTGAGACAACATGAAGAAATTAAGTTTACTTATTATTATTTTTCAAATTTGAGTGGATTAAACAAAACAATTAAGTTGTCACCAAAAAAGCCCAAGAATTGTGTTGTTTTCAAGTAGTTTGAACAAACAAACATTTTGTTTTTGAGTGAACGTGTCATCCAGCAGTAGACAAAGGAAGTTAGTGTTGGTAAAGTGTGAATGCAGCTTGGGAACCTGACATTTTTTTTAACTTTGATTGAAACTCACAAAAAAAATTAAGATCTAGTTGTTGTCAAAATTCACTGGTGATTTCAAACATGAAATTAATCTTAAACTTAGCAAAGAGAGTTTTGGAGAATTTGATGTTTCGCCATTTAAAGAGACAGGAGCAGCACTTGCATGCCTGAGAGCCGTTTCAGAGATGGTCACCAAGTAAAACGACTTGCCTTAAAGGGACCAAACATTCATTCATTCATTTTTCTTCGGCTTGGACTCTAATTCAGAGGTCACCACAGCGGAGTGAACCGCCAACCATTCAGTATGTTTTGTGCAGCGGATGCATTTTCAACTGCAACCCAGTACTCGCATACACACACTCATACACTACAGCCAATTTTGTTTACCTAATTCCCCTATACAGCATGTCTTTGGACTGTGGGGGAAACCAAAGCACCCGAAGGAATCCCACGCTAGCACGGGGAGAACAAGCAAACTCCACACATAAATGCCAACTGACCAATCCTTGACTCAAACCGGCGACGTTCTTGCTGTTAGGCGACAGTGCAAACCACTGACCCGCCAATCCATAGTCAAAAAAAGTAAGTGGCACCTTTGAGATACTTTAAAGACGTTCTGAAGGGAGAACCCGCATTTTAGCCAAATCTTTCAGGTCACAAAGACAATTCTGGAGGTGCTTCAGTAACCACTCAACATCAGCAGTAAAACATTACAGATGTAAAATGCTCTTTTGAGTTGGTATAATTAATCTTGTACACTGCAATTCATATATATTTCCACTTCCAAATGTACAGACTACATAATATCATAATTATACGTGTTTATCTAAAAAGCTATAAATGACGTGAGGTCACAATTGAACCTGTTACCCAGCACTCACTTTTGGGGTTTTACACCAACCTAACTTTAAATGGTAACAGTTCCTCACTCCAGTAAGCTATAAACACAAACTAGGTATCGTTGGAAAGAAGACACTTCGGGCTTTGGGCTGAAAGGGGAAGTGTCATGCTCAAAAATATAAAAAGTTATACATTATGAAATCATGAGGAAAAAAATTGTATTGTATTCAATATTTGTTTTTCCATATACAAACACAGGAAACCATTAAAGTAATGTCCTAGAAAAATGTGACTTGAAAGCCAAGTGTTTCATGAGTTCATGTTTAAAATTCGATTAAAATAGCATGCAAAATGAGATTTCTGTAAAAAGTTTTCCGAGACTATATCAGTGTCCTCCTTTCCCTCACCATCAAAACATTTTCTCAAAACTGACCTTCCCAAACTAAAACATTAACAGTTGCCGAATAATTTGGTCTACATTCACAGTTCATATATCTTTGGAAAAAAGACACTCTGGGCTTTATTATCCATCATCTAGAGTTTATAATGCTAAAAATGAAAAAAAGTTCAACGATGCTTAAGTAATGTACAAAAAAAATGCACTGCAACAAACATTTAATATTTCATAAACAAATATATGAAATTAGTCCTGAAGCAACACAGAAAAGTTATAGGTCAAAAGCCACACATCTCCTGAGTATACGTTTTGAATTTGATGCCAATATTATGCTAAATTAAATTTCTGGAATTATTTTTCTGAGACGGATTCCAGCAACCGTATTATATATAGTGAAGTCGGTTAAACAGAGGTTCAGAACGTCGCACAGCTAGAGCCTCATGATGAAAGTGGAACAAGCTCTCAGAACAATAATGAAGTCTTGATTTTATTACAACCCAGTTCTGATAACACACTGACGCTTAAGTAGCTGTTCCTAACCCTTAAGCGTTAGGCTAATCATTAAAATCCCATATTTCACTACCTCAACATAAATGCTTTTCAATACAGTTTGTCCATGTTTTTTTTTTTCTTTCCCCTTGTTAAAAATAGAACTACCATTATTGACAAGGCAAGGGTGAGACGTCCATTTAGATTTAATTAAACTATATCTATCAGTCGGATCAGAGTCGAGAAAATCCAATATCAAATGTATCCGAGGGGGTCTTTCTTATTCACCCCTCTTCCTCTCCATCTCCTCTCCGAGCACTTACTTTCAGATTAGGGTCTTGGTTTTCTTTCAAACACTATGAATCTTGGGTCCAAAGTGTTTTTTTATTCTTCTTTACCAATTTTCTCACACTTTGCAGGGTGCTTGAGAACCTTGACAGACACTTGGCAGGCTGAATGCCCCTTGCATCGAGGGCTCCTCTTTCATCTCCTCAAAAAAAAAAAAAAAAACACTACGGGCTTTGTTTTTTTTTTAAATATATATTTATTTTTTTATTTCCTCCTCTGCGCTGATTCTTTCAGATAGCGAGCCGGTGTGGGCAGGCATGAATCAGCCGCTCGCACTGTGACTTGAGTTAATCATGAATAATTGGCCCGGGCTACTAGTGAGGCATATGCTAAGAATGAGTGACTAATTACGCCTTTGGCTAGTTGCTGGTGACCCCTCAGCCTGTTTGAGGAGTCGCAGCACGTTACTAATACGGAGGAGAGGTATAAACAAACAGGAATCCGGCTGTTTAGCTCCACTTGCCCAATTACAAGGATCCAATTAGAGAACAGCATCTCAGAGCCAGTAATACAATTTACGACCGAGGCGGGGATTTTATCTGCAAAAACTAAGCACGCAAGTCGTAATCTCCACAGCCATGCCATCTTTAATTTGGTGTATGGACTATTCTAGGCCTTTAGCACACTGTGAACTCATTTGGCTAAGAAAGAAAAAAAGCGTAAATTTATGATGCTGTCAGCTTTCTCTGCACTCTGTGTAGCTGTTTCTGAAGGCGAGAAGAAATCCTATGTGAGCAGTATTAGGAATAATCTTCTGCTAAAACCCATGTATGTTAGGGTTTGTTTACACCTGGTCACTCTTAGCCCGTTTCCACTGAGTGGGACAGTATGGCACGGGTCGGTATGGGTCACCTTTTCTGGTAGCGTTTCCACTGCTTAAAGGGTACCAAGGGAACTCTTTTGGTGGGTGTGGTGTATGACAGAAAGTTTCAGTCGACGTCATTTTCGCTAGATAGCCTACTGTCTGTGCTTATATAAAATAAATAAATAAATAAATGCAGCATATATGAATACACACAGCCCCTCACAGTCTCTGATATGTTACCAATTACAGAAAAACTACACACAGCAGACTTTTAGCCCTTATTTGGGTTCAAAAACAACACAACATATAGCCCAGAGTCTTTGCAAACCTCTCATCTGAGTCTTTAATCTTCACCAGCACATGTAGCCTCTGTTAGAGAGTAATTCCGTCATTCTGAGTTTATAATAGTCCAGAGGGTGATGATGATAATAGCTAAACGTAGCGGTTTCTTCATGTTGGCTAAAAAAAAATAATTTGCTCCTTTGTTTTTTCCGGCTTCTCCTTTGTTTCTGCAGGCGTCAGTCTAGTGTTTGTCAGTTTCTGAAATGATCGGGTTTCAAAATCACAGCCAATAATCAAGCGCACGTTGTTATCATCAGCTTAAGAGATGTGTTATTTCTGTCGGCGCCAGTGGTGTAGTGGTTAGTGCGTCGACACATGCACTCCGGTGCTCTCATCGACCTGAGTTCGATTCCGCCTCACGGTCCTATGCCGATCCTACCCCTCTCTCTGCTTCCCACACTTTCCTGTCAATTCTCTCTACTGTCCTATCCAATAAAGGCGAAAACCCTTAAAAAAAACATATATAAAAAAAAAAAAAGAAATGTGTTATTTCAAATATAGACGCGCGGTAAAGCGAAATCTCTTACGCTTCAGACGGGCTTGTAAAAACTACGGGGCACAGGGGAGAATCTGCTCTTCTTCTTGGCTTTGTGGCTGTTCATCAAGACAACGACAAGGTTTGTTTGAGCTCGGGTCGACCATGGCTCGGTATTATATCTTTATATTATTTCGGTGTATTGTCTCTCGGCTGTGTTTTAAACAGAACGGGTCCTTTGTTTTCATTCTAGTTTGTTGCACGAGCGAATTATGTTTCTCTGTAAACCAATAGCGTTCAGCTGCGTGTCTAGCTGCGCCTTTTAGTACCCTTGGTACCCTTTGCAAAGGGTGACCAAAAAGTGGTACAGTACGGTTCGGTACGCTTTTAGACAGTGGAAACGGCCATAAAAGTGTACCGAACCATACTGTACTTTACAACTTAGTGGAAACGGGCCTTCTGTGTGTTTTTTATGATAAGATAACTGATCAGATCTGAAAAATGTTTCCATTTTCATTTGAATAGATTTGATTCTGATCTGTAAATCACATGCTACATGCAAATTTAACTAGAATACGTCAAATAAAGCGTCACATATACCCTTTTTCCTTTTATTAAGTACAGAATCCTAAGTTATATATCTTATTTGCCATGAGGATCACGAGGATCATGTGCTTATGATTGCGGCTGGACCTGCGTTATCTAATTTATAATGCACCAATCAGACGATTCCTCAGCTACTATAAATACCCTTGGTTATGTATCACAGCCATCTTTGTTTTGCACTACCAAGCACTTTTATCTTTAAAGAGCAACTACTATCCGCTCTTCAGCCACCACGACAGGGGAGTTCTCAAGATCTAACTGAGGTCAAACTCCCGGGAGAGGGAGCCCCGGGCTCGAGGATCTTATGAGCTCAGGGCTCTCTCCCAGGACAGCATGCCAAACTAGCTTTATAATCAATCATCAGCTAAGTGTGAACTCTTGAAATCTGCAAAAGTCAGGAGGACTCAAATTAACTTGTGTGGTTTCAACAAAAATATGGATTTAGACCAGTAAAGTTTAGTCTGGAATGGATCCTGGACCCCCTTCTGAAGTGGTCTGAGAGACCGGATTTATATCAGTCTTGAATGCATTTCAGAGAGCATTTACACCAGTCCAAAAATACGTGCAAACAGGCCCTTTGTTTTCCATTCTTAAAAAAATACAAATAAAAATCTCGATTATGATTGCTAGCGGCTGGACCTGCGTTATCAAATTTACAATGCACCAATCAAATGATTCCTAAGCTACTATAAATACCCTTGGTTAAGTATCACAGCTATCTTTGTTTTGCACTACCAAGCACTTATATCTTTAAAGAGCAACTACTATCCACTCTTCAGCCACCACAACAGGGGAGTTTTTGAGATCTACCTGTGCTCAAACTCCCCTCTCGCCTTGCTGTGGGAGAGAGCCCCGGGCTCGAGGATCTTATGAGCTCAGGGCTCTCTCCTGGGACAGCATGCCAAACAAGCTTTATAATCAATCATCAGCTAAGTGTGAACTCTTGAAATCTGCAAAAGTTGGAAGGACTAAAATTAACTTGTGTGGTTTCAAAAAATATATAGATTTAGACCAGTAAAGTTTAGTCTGGAATGGATCCTGGACCCCCTC
>CAIGQQ010006939.1:354330-368929 GCA_903798035.1 Danio albolineatus
TTGCTATGTATGCATATACATATATATATAAAATACAAAAGCGTAAAGCTCTGGTCTCATAAAAATATGATAATAAGGCACTAATGTCTTTCAATCGAACAATCCATTTGTTTGGTATGTATTCATTCATCCGTTCATATTGTTGTAATGTGTAGGTAACAAAATAATACAGTCTGATGAAAGCAGTTTTGCATAAGCCTGAAGATCTTATTTAGTTCATTAAATTATTTTAATATTTTAAAGGTTGCAAGATTGACGACACCAACAGCAGTGTGCCTGACTGTCGAGCCTAAAGGCTGATTTAAGGCTGATTCAACTGTTTTCTTAATTAAAGCAATATTTTCCATAAGTAAGGGAGTTTTTGTTCTAATCAACTAGAGATGTGAACCTACACTGGTCTCACGGTTTGGTTCGGTTACGATTATCATGCCATCGATTCGGTAAAGTTCGATATCACGGTGCATTGACGATGCTTTCCATACACAGTTTTATATTTATACACGGCACAATAATTATTGTATTAAAATGTAGAAATATATTTTTATACTATTTGTAACACAATTTTGTCCTTTAATACAAACATTATTATTATTATTATTATTATTGTTGTTGTTGTTGTTGTTATTATTAGTAGTAGTAGTATTTTATTTATAATAACTATACTTATTTTTAATAATTCCAATTCTGGTTTTGTCCATATTTTACCCAAAGTTAGGGTAAAACAACAAACATTGTTTAGAATCTACATGTTTAATGGCGCTTTTCTATATTAACTAGATGTAACCTTCTAGAACCATACTTCTATAAACCAACTATTTATAAGCTTGAGGGAGGAGTGGGGGGGGCGACGGGGCGTATATGGGGTGGTTCGCCCAGGGTGCCATTCAAGCTAACACTGCCACTAGGTATAGGTGTCTCATGTCATCATATACGTAAAGGATAATCAACGGCTTGCCGTGCGTTAAAGGATTTTAATGCACGACGTTGAGGCAAAGGACCACACGACGCGCAGCGGAGCCGCGAAGTCGTTGATTATCCCGCTTATTCCATGGTCATTTGCCAAGTTAGGCCTAGATTTAAAATAGTTTTGCTGTTTGCAGAGCAATATTTGTCCGATATTTTTTATTTTATTTTTTTTACATGTTCTACATGTCAGATTTTTTACATGTTAGATTTTCTAGTCCCTCCGCTGAATCAGCTGTGACAGGCTGAAAGGCAGACAGAGAGACAGAGAGAACATGTGCGTGATGTTTATACCTTCTAATATTATTAGGATGCCATTTCATCAGTCCGATCACAAGTGGACAAATAAGACATTCCCAGTCACACCTGGAGTGTGTTTCCAGTCACACGTTTCTTTTATCTACTTTTTACCACATCTCTGATGAGGGAGGATCTGTATAATATCTTTTTTCCCTTAACATTACCTTTAATACTGCGAAAGCTGGCATACCTACAGTATAGCAGAATTTCCGCGATTTACATTTCATAATAAACATACAAATCTTATAAAAGGTACCATATCAATTAAATACGCATTTTCAAGTGTATTCTAGAGTCTTTGAAGCAAAAAAAGTCTATTTCAGAAATCTCTGCTGTTAAATATAGGTCAATTTTGCATAATGAAAAACATCTCAGGACAGGTAGGAGAAAATTCTGCTTTATTTATCTTCTTTAAAACAAAAGCAATCAGCCAAACACACAGGATCAGTGTAATATTACATTATTCACGCTCATAGATGAATTATGAAACTTATCTTTGTGATCTGCCAAAAAAATACACCTGAGAAAAAAATAATAGGTTCCAATGTCCAAAAACTGACCATTAGAGACACCAAAGATTAATTATATATCCCGTTTTAACAACAGAGATGCACGAGATTAGATCCAGCGGCGTAGAACCGGAGATTCTCTGGCCGACATAAAGCTTCCCTTGGGGGGGAGCTGTTCGCGGAGCTGCCGCTGACCGCCTGGAGCTTCCAACATTTTTTAAAACGCGCTTTTCATACACACAAACGGCCGATTTGACAAAAATAACTACATTCTGGCTTGAAAAACTCTTAAAACTTGTCTTTGTGGCATAGTTTATGAGTATTTTCCTAATTTTGTGGATTTCCTTACCACCATTAAAAGCCCTCATTGGTTTCCTGTGCAGCACATGCGAGTTGCTATGGTAACTGTAAACGTTTGGGAGAAGCGCATTTATTTCGAACTGTGTTCAAAACTGACTGGAACTACCTGTGCGTTTCAACGAAATATAGCACACCCACCAGCTAATCAGAATCAAGAATTTCAACAGACCATGAAGCAAAAAAATATAACCTATATATAATCTATTAAACAATCGTCCATCAGCTAGCAATTCAAGTCCTTTGTGAAGGTTAAAATTAACACAAAAAAAAATTAAATAAAAAAAAATTAAAAGAAAATAAAAATAGCCTTAAGATACATTCTCCAAAAACTCCCACAGAGAATTCCAGATATGCCAGAAATCATCAGAAGTCATAAGTCAGTGTTTCCAAGGATAAGACAATGGCAATCTGATCTATCCACATATTGACCGAAGGAATGTTAGGAGAGGACCACAGCAAAAGAAAATATTTTCTTGCCAGATGTGTACTAAAGTGTAACACAGATTCTAGTCCATGACTAAGGTGTAGAGCAGTTTTACAACTTAGAAAATAAACAGCTGGAGATAGGGCAAAAGGTTTACCTCTAATCTTCTGAAGTAATTTGTGGATTTCTTTCCAGTATGTCTTAATTATGTCACAGTCCCAGAATACATGCATCACAGTACCAAAATTGGATTTGCACTTAAAACAACATTGAGAAACATTAGGAAATATCTTATTTAGATAGACCGGTGTTAAAGAAGTTCTGTAAAAGAATTCAAATTGGCCTATATTTGATGTTAGATAACTAGTTAGTTTCTTGAATGGAGCTAATGACTCTAAACAGTTCATGAGAGACTGACAATGAATAAACTACCTTGAATGGGTTTCTAAGACAAAGAAAAAGTGTAGAGGTGACGGCAGCAGGTGTCACCTGTACTAAAAGGATGGTGCTGAAAACTGCCCCCTAATGAAAGGCCTTTACAAAGGGCCAAACAAGAACTGTGCTTATCCAGCAAAAGAGCTGCTAGATGGAGTGTAAAGTGCAGACATTTTCCATGATGCCACAGTAATGAGGTTTTATATTGCTCTGGACCCCTAACTCGCCTCCCACCGGACCCTCTTTTTATCTAATGCCACCCATTCATACCCCGATTCATCTCAGTTCATCTCATTAGCCAATCTGGACCAAAACATCTTTATATACAAATCAAGTTGTCATGTTGTACAGTGCTTTATACAATACAGATGGTGTCAAAGCAGATTAAAGCGATAATTCACCCAAAAGTGAAAATTCTGACATAATTTACTTGAGTTTCTTTCTTCTGTTGAACACGAAGATAGATCATTTGAAAAATTATCATATATAAAGTAGGTCTACAGCTGAAATGTTGAAAATTGCTCATTACATTTTCATAAAACATGTCAAATGTATTGATATAAATGAGTAAAAAGAATACCAACATTTAAGAACCCATATTTATTTTATTAATTCATTAATTTTTGTTTTTTTTTTGGTGCAAATACTGTATAGGCTATAACAGGGGTGTCCAAACTTGGTCCTGGAGGGCCAACTGGAATTAACAAATCTATTTCAACTCTCTGTGATTTTTATAAGTTTAAAACGTTTTTAAAATGTTTGTAATAAAGTAAAAATCGCTACATAATTCTTAACCGCTAAATTCACCACGACCGCATGGTGTGGGTAAGCACTAATGTGTGTGTGTACTGCAAACAGCATTTGTATGAGTCTCATCCTTTCAGAAAGGCTTGAATAAACTCCACCACAAATACATCAAATAAACGTACTTGGTATTTTTGACTAAAAAATGTGTTTCAGCTTCATCCATGTCTGTCTCTGTCACTGACTGCTGTTTATCTGATGTAACACATGATGAGAAGCAGACACTCACGTGGGAACTGTGTAGCCTAACTATACTGTATAGGTTATAACAGGGGTGTCCAAACTTGGTCCTGGAGGGCCGGCGTCCTGCTGATTTTAGCTCTAACTTCCTTCAATACATCTGCCTGGAAGTTTCTAGTATACCAATAAAAGAGCTTGATTAGCTGGTTCAGGTTTGTTTAATTGGGGTTGAAACTAAAATATGGAGGACACCGGCCCTCCAGGACCGAGTTTGGACATCCCTGGCCTATAATTTAAATCATACAACAGTACCTTGGACAGCTAGAGTGTCACTTGAAAGCTTTCAAGCAAAGTCCAAAAAATTAAAGAAAGATTTCACTTTCTACCGTGACGGCCGACATTCACATGCCGTAACCGTTTTTTAAGGTGGTATAGAATTACAAAACAAGCCATCTGGGCTTTGAATTAAAGTGCAATTATTTCCTCGTTGTTCAACGAGTCGGCAAGTTCCATGAATATAGGATGTTGTTTGATTGTGGACATCGATGATCTTAAGCGTTTTTATTCGAAGCGCAGCAGAAAAAAAGGTCACACTTTATTTTGATGGTCTGTTTGTTGAATTTAAGTTACATTGCATCTACATGCCAACTAATTCTCATTAGATTAGAAGTAGACTGTTAGGTTAGGGTTAGGGTTCGTGTAAGTTGACGTATACTTGCAAAGTATCTTATAGTCAATTAAATGTCTGTTGAATGTCTGTATCAACCGATTTTAAGCAGACAGTCTACTAATACTCAAATGGACCATCAAAATAAAGTGTTACTGAAAAAAAGTCTTTCAGCAATGCATGTCGTTGGTAAAGTCGGGGTTCATACACATTTTTACTACTAAAATTCCATGACTTTTCCATGATTTTTCCAAGAATTTCAAGTAAAATTCCATACGTTCCAACGTTCATGCAATGTCTACATAAACATGGTAAAAGAACGATCCTTCAAATTTATTACAGAACATTGTAAAACACGCAACAATAAATTTAGTTCAAATTTATATTAATATCTTTTTACAATTTAATTAGATAATGCTTACACAGCACTAAGTGAGAGTATGTGACTGGCCAAGGACAGAAAAGAATAAAGACAACTAACCTATATTCAAGTATACAGATATCCGTTTTCCATGACTTTTCCAAAACTTGGAAAATGGCATGTCAAAATTCTATGACTTTTCCAGGTTTCCCATGACCGTATTAACCCGGTAAAGTTCTCACCTGGATCAGAGCGAGTTTTTGTGCTACCAAATACAACGCTGCATGCAACAAACTCACGCTCAGTCAGGTCAAGTAAAGGTCTCACTGCCTAGGATGTCAATCAAATTAATCAAGCTAGCCATGTATAAAACAATAGACTACTTTATTATTTTAAGATTTTAGATGACTGATTCGTAATTATAGTATAAAGGGTAATTATATTGAGGTCAATGAAATAATAAATTTAATAAATAAAATTTGTTTGTAAGAATTGTTTGTTTAAACTGCCGTTGAGACCTGTATGATTTTTTATTTTATTTTTTTTTTTAATGTTAAACATAGTGTTGTCTACTTATTGTGGATGTCTGATGACTAGTGTGCTTCCGCTGAGCCAGCTCTGTGAGCTTGGCAACAGAGCGGCAATGACAACTCAGAGAATCTTATCTAACCGTGCTGAGAATTCCAGGCTGAGAACGGTTTGTAATTCTATCGCGCCATTCCAGGCTCAGTGAAGAAACAACCGTAACTGCATCGGACTGTTCCTTAAAAAAAGCAGATGTTGTAATGTTTTTGCTATACTATGAAAGTCAATGAATGCTAGCAACTACTATAGCATTCCTCAAAATATCTTCTTATCTGTTCAACAGATGAAGGAAAGTCATAAAGGTTAAAAAACACACGAGGAAGAATAAATTCTCATTATTTTTTGGAGAACTATCCCTTTAAATGTGAACAAAATGTTTTGAAACAGCAGAATCATTTATCTGTGAAAGTGGACTAAGTTCAGTTCATCAATAAGCAGTTCCACAGAAGACAACAAAGTCATTTCTCGGACCAATTTTGAGTCAGTTCAATGTTGATTCAATTAACTTCAGTATGAATGTCAATGTTGAAGGATGTGATTCAACTTAAAGGCAGCTCTGCAGTTCAGACAGTGGTAGACGACTGGATTATCAGCTCTTTCATAGCAGTGGAATTAAAGCATGAATTAATGATTCAAAGCTTGTTTTGTTTACCTTTTTTCAGAAAATCCTTAATTGCATGCTGATTATTTTTCTAGTCCCGATCGAGGTGTAGCTTGTTTGCCAAAACTGAATTTTCAGCATCATTACTCTAGACCCCAATTGTTACATGATCTTTCGGTTATCATTCTAAAAATGATTTAGTGTTCATGAAACATTTATCTAATCATCAATGTTGATCATTTGACTTTTCAAAATTTGAGTTACTTTTTTTATGGAAATACTGTGATATTTTTTTCAAAGTTCAAGTAAAAAAAAAGAGCATTTATTTGTAATACACATCTTTTGTGATGCTAATGTGAACCTATGATAAAATCAACTATTGTAAGCTGTTTGGACAGAACTGTGTTTCCACTGTCATGTTGCTGTGGTATAAAAACAATGAGTCTCTTTATAAAATTTCCTGACGTTAAAATAGGACCCAAATCCCTCCCATTTTGAGGCCCATCGCAAGGTGATGTAGGAGTTTGGTTTTCCCCGGCCACCGAATCGATTGACAGATGCCATGTTTTTATAGCAGGGCTGCTCAACCCTGTCCCTGGAGATCTTCTGTCCTGCAAATTTCAGCTCCAACCCTGATCAAACACACCTGAACCAATTATTGATGACCTGAACAGCACTTGATAATTACAGGCAGGCGTGTTTGATATGGGTTGCAACTGAAATCTGCAGGAAGGTCGATCTCCAGGAACAGGGTTGAGCACCCCTGTTCTATAGTAACATGCATGCTCATGTCCACAGAACATTGTTTAGCAAATAAACTGGGATTAGCAAATCTGTTCCAACTCTCTGTGATTTTTATAAGTTTAAAACGTTTTTAAAATGTTTGTAATAAAGTAAACATCGCTACATAATTCTTAACCGCTAAATTCACCACGACCGCATGGTGTGAGTAAGCACTAATGTGTGTGTGTGTGTACTGCAAACAGCAGTAGGTACCTACAGGAGCAGTAGGTAGTGCTGTCGCCTCACAGCAAGGTCGCTTGTTCGAGCCTCAGCTGGGTCAGTTGCCATTTCTGTGTGGAGTTTGCATGTTCTCCCCGTGTTCGTTTGGGTTTCCTCCGGGTGCTCCGGTTTTCCCCACAGTCCAAAGACATGCGGTACAGGTGAATTGGGTAAGCTAAATCTTCCATAGTGTATATGTGTGTGAATGAGACTGTATGGATGTTTCCCAGTGATGGGTTGCAGCTGAAAGGGCATCTGCTGGGTAAAACATTTGCTGGATAAGTTGGCGGTTCATTCCGCTGTGGCGACCCCAGATTAATACAGCCAACAAGAAAATGAATAAATGAATAATTTTCCTTCGGCTTAGTCTTGATTTCAGAGGTCGCAACAGCGGAATGAACTGCCAACTATTCCAGCATTCGCAGCGGATGCTCTTCCAGTCACAACCCACTATTGGGAAACACCCATACACACTAATTCACACACATACACACACACACACACTATGGACAATTTAGTTCATTTAATTCATCTAAAGCGCATGTCTTTGGACCGTGGGGGAAGCCGGAGCACGAGGAGGAAACCCACGACAAAACGGGAAGAACATGCAAACTCCACACTGAGATGCCAACTCGCCCAGCAGGGACTTGAATCAGCGACCTTCTTGCTGTGAGGCAAAAGTGCTAACCACTTAGCCACTATGCCGCCATATCCTTGCTAGATGAAGACCATAATTCCTTTTTATTTTCTTACTGACACCAAATTGTTTAAAAAACTGACTGCTCCTGTTTCAGTTTAGACCATCCATAACTAGTTAAAGAATTATATCAACTCTTGGAGGAAAAAAACAAAACAAACCCACCCACCTCCCTTAAAAAAAACAAAAAAACAAAACCTTGTAAGAGCATTTCAGTAGCTGCACCCGTTTAATAACATGACCTCATTACCATTATGACATTATTCTTCTGCTTTTTCGCAAATCAGGAGTCAAAACTCAAATCGATAGCGTGGCACCAGGGAGATTAAATTAAGCATGGCACAAACTGATTAGCTCATTTCATTTTGTCTCAGAAACTCTGCCAGCACACCATACAGGCAGATGCTATGCCCATTCATCCAGGAAAACTCGCTCAGCATTCCTCCCCTCCTGACCAAACCACGGACTCGCATGTGTTCGCGCTCACAGCTGTTCTCACGCACCTATCTATTGGGAGGGAAAAAAGGCACTAATTTTTGCTGAAACATGATGAAGTGTTGCCTTAAGTATTAATAAAGTGTAGGTAAGTTGTGTGCATTAATCACTGTCTCCGCGCAATGGTGTTCCTCAAGGGTCCGTCTTCGGGATCTAGGAATTTATCCAATTCTACTCTTGTTCCTGATTGCGCTCGGCATCATGAGCGCACATGCGGATTAATAAATAAAATAAATAAAAATGAAAAGCGAGGACTCTAAAGCCCACCAATACTTTATCATGGTCACGGTGGCCATCAAGGCGGAGGCTCCTCAGGAGTCCACCTCACCGCCGGCCAATATAGAAAGCCGACATGGTGCAGATTACCAAATGATGCTCCGGCATACATAATAGAGATCATGGAACATCTCAAACGCACAGTTTCTCTCTGCACACTAATTAAATCAATGGAGAGACCTGGTCGAGAGAGAGAGAGAGGGATTGGTTGGTGAAATAATGAAGCGCTTTAAAAATGATCTGTGCTACTGCAGGGCCCGCCGGCCCAGACAGACTTGAGTCGAGGAGGGATATGCAATATGCAACCAAATAGGCGAGGTATATTAATCTTGGCATGCCTCTGAGCTCCGGCTAAATGAGATGGTCCCTGCACAACTGCCTCAAATTTTGATTTTCCCCCCACCCTCGTTTTTTTCCATAGATTGGTGTCCGTAGCCTTCATTGATTTAATGTTTAAAGCTCCCTTCCTCCCTGTACCTGGTTTGGAATTACAATGGAGTCTGACAAAGCAAACTGATGAAACCCTGTATCTACACAAGAGGCGTCAGCGTGAAGCACGGAGACAGATATCCATGCAAATACATATTCCTCGCAGCCGTCTGGCGTCTCGGCACGCCGCCGGAGGCCATGTGAAAGCGTGTTGGATACAGACGGCCAGGTTTACTGTCGTAATAGTCATTTAGGAGCTCAAATCAAATCTCCAATTCTGACATCTTGTGTTGCAAGAAAGCGTGTTTTATGAGACTTTCCATCAAGCTTCCTTTATTATTTCTATGTGCAAAGTAGTGTTGAACATGACCAGAGTGTGTAAAGACGACTTGGGCTTTAAAAGGAAGGAGCATCTTTGATGTGCGCAGTGTTTTCCCACAACCACCACTCATTTCTTGTTGAGCGCAAAATAAATATATTTAATGTTTGGCAAAGTTGCTGAACCGTAGCAAGCAAGACAGACCTGACACGTGGTTTTGTTTGGTGGGGAATGAAGTCGAAGGAGCTTCATCAGAGACGATCTTATCGCATCACGAGGGACCTCACGCTAATATTTGTTTTCAGCCGGCTTTTCTGTCCAGCAGAGATGGTTATGAGTATGCGTATGCATGCGTTATCTCTTGCGACTTGATAAATAATTACATGCTTGCGCGGAATTTTAAAAACTTGCAGCACGAAACAAACTAAAATGTGCATTCTTGCATGAGATTAGAAGATTGTCATTTTAGTTTCAGCTATCATGAACGATTTGGTCTGACGGTGTATCAATTCCGCCTTGGAGTCCAGGGTTTAGGCGTTTGTGATGACTGAACCAAGTAAAGCAAACAAACATATAACTGAAGATTTGAATAGACTTATAGCTTTATAGCTTTATAGAGGACTAAGCTATTACACTGTGCATCAACTGTGCATATAATAGTTTAGTTACTGTGTGCTTGAAAAGCATAGTATAGTATAGTAAAAAAGTATAAATAATATAATATATAATCATATATAATAATTATAAAAAAAATAAAAATGTAAAATTGACATTTAGGCATTCAGTGATTCAACAAGACGAGGCAATACACACAATAAGTGCTAATTATACAAAGGAACTGTTTGTACTCAGAGAATGAAGTGCTAAAGTAACGCCCAACTAACACAGGGCACCAGCATCAACGCTCACCATTTATCTTAAATGGGTGACTCCAAGCATTGACGAACTGATTTGTGGATCCATTCAGTGGCATTGCTTGCTGCAGATTTTGGAAATGTATAGCCTTTTCAAGTGCCAATGGAAACTTCAGCCATCATTGTTTTTTGCAAAATCTGGTGCAAGTGTGGGGTAAAGTATCAGAGATGAAAGAGAGTGTTTTCTTTGGGGGGGGGTTGTCCTGGTTTGTTTACAGGGCTTTCACGAAACAGATGTTTTTTTTTTTTTTGTTTATTTATCTGTCGTCTGAATCAGCAAGTCTGTGTGGAAACAGGAAGATAATTTTAACAGTGAGAAAGATTAAATGAAAAATCTTTCCGTCAAATGACATTTTAAAAAATGTCTTCTGTAAATCAAGGTAAAATTTACAAAAACCTAATGAAAAAAAAAATCTGATTAAATGTAACATTTATTGGATCAATGCATTTATTTCTACCAATATCTTGTAGGATTTCATTTTTATAATAAATATTTGTATTCAAACTATGCTACATACATACATACGAAATTATATACAAACAGATGCCATGAAATCGTCCACAAAAGAGAGGAAAAAAATGTTATACATATATATATATATATATATATATATATATATATATGTGAATATAACTCATAGTTAGATATACTATAGATGATAGGAATATAAGCTTTTAAGCTTGTCCAGCAACATCGTAGCAATACTGGTCCATCTTGTAGGATTTCTAATCAGGCACTGTTTAAACTACCTATTTGGGTTGTCACGATACTGGAATTCGGTACCAATCTATAGTGAAGTATTTAAAACATCCATTTCCTGCGAACATTTGAGCGCTCAACAGAAATGACTTTGATTGACAGTGAAGGTCATCAGTTCACCGAACTCACTGCTGTTTACCAAGTTCAACCACAGATACAGGAACACTGGAGCATTTCAAAGTCAGCTGGTTTGTCTATACACTGACATACGAGCGATCTGCTGATGAGTCGCGGCTTTAAAACACTCCAGTGTCTCAGTATCTGTGGTTACACTCAGTAAACAGCAGTGAGTTCGGTGAACATATGACCTTCCCGCCCAATCACAGTCATTTCTGTTGAGCACGTGAACACAATGACAAATTAGCGATGTTTTATAATGCGCTAAAAAGTGCTCAAATGTTCGCAGGAAATGAATATTTAAAAATTTTTAATATCGGCTGGAACCAAATTTGCGACAAACCCACTACCTATTCAAGTCCTTTTATGGGTTGCTTGGAGCAATGGTGAAAACTGAAATGTTCATGACACTGGCATCACACTGTTACCTTCGGCACTAAAGAGTTCTGAGAGTACGAAGGCCATATAATGATTTCATCCGTCCCCAAACAGGGTCATAGCAAACAAACCTCCACTTACACTTCCTTAGACAAACACTGGTGACGTGCTCTTATTGACTCTGACTTACTTTTCCTTCCCCGCTAAAAGGTTGAGGTAGGCCCTTGCCAATGATAAGACAAGTAGTATATCACAAAGATTTATTAAATCCATCCCCCCCCCCCAAGAGATGGAACAAACACAATGCCTACTATTTACCAAAGCTAGTCAAAGAGCAGAGATGAATGATGCCGAAAGTGCTTCCTCTCAGGTGAAAGGCATATAGCATCGTGAACAGAGCAGGGCATTGTAATCAAAACTATCTGACCTCTATCTGGAGCCCCGTACACTGGAGGGCCCGGTCCGATGGGAGGTTTAGATGTTGAAAAAAGGACATCAGTCATACAGGTCAGTCTGACCCAAAGGCTTAGCCGTACAGCAAGGTTATACGAATGCGACCTCAAAAGGCGTCCGTGAGGAAAAGCGTTAGAGGTCAAGGTGGATTATGAAGGATTCGACCCCTTGCGCGCAGCTTAGTCGAATCTCTCTGATCTATTGTTCAAAACGCCTGCCGTTCGCTTTGTGACAGCCTTTATTTGAAAGCTATCTGCACCGGTGCTGCGGCATAAAACAATGGGGCAATTTGTTTTACCTTATCTGGCAAATGAGCGATGCACCTTCGAGTGACAGCATCTTTATGCCGCGTCTTAGCGTTGCCGCAAAGCGGAACATTAATACACAAAGCTAATTGATGGCAATTGTAAGTAGGTGCACGGCACGGTGATATTGGAGAGGCTTTGAAAATTGTCACAGGAGAGGGTTTGTGTGGGGCTGATGATTGTGTGGGAAATAATAGCTGGCTCGGGGTCTTGGCTGTTTCTAGGTGTTGTCGGAAATTGAAAACTGCTGAGGCATTTCAACATCAACTCCTCGTATTATGGAGCGGCTTTCTGAGTTGTGTTGTTTTTTTTTTTCTGCACGCAGGATTATTCTGCAGCCGTTCTCCAGATGCTGGACTAGCAAAGTGTGTGTATGAAGTATTATTGTAGACATTTACATTTGATAAAAAGCAACATGAGTGTGAATTATTTTGATATTTTAGTTTGGGTTTAGGTCTTATTTCAAACCAAAACTGAAGATGAGAGAAATATGCAAAGATGAATGAATTGAATGAATGAATGAATGAATGAATGAATGAATGGATTTATTTAACAGGGACAACGCACAAAAATGACATTAACCTCAAATGGCCCGTTTCCACTGAGTGGAACAGTACGGGTCGGTACGGGTCACCTTTATCAGGCTTGCGTTTCCACTGCAAAAGGGTACTCTTTTGGTGGGCGTCGTGTACGACAGACGTCCTTTTCGCTCAAGGAAATGTCTACAGTAAAGCTTTATGGGTCGTTCCCAAATCATACGTGAAGCACTTCTCACAAAACAGATGTTTTATTATACACATAAATACTGGAGTATAAATGTTCATTACTGACCTCTCTATGAACATGATCTGATTATAACTAGATCAATGATGCGAAATAGCCTACTGTCCGCGATTATATTAAATAAATAAATAAATGCAGCATATATGAACACATACAGCCCCACACAGTCTCCGATGTTACCAAATTACAGAAAACTAGACACAGCAGACATTTATGCTCATCTGTATCTTTTATCTTCACCAGTACATGCAGCCTCTCTGTCATTATTCTCTCATTAGAGAGTAATTCCGTCAATAGATGATTTTATATAATTTGATTTCAAATAAAACTTACGTACAACTGTTTACAAATGTATTTATTTATTTATTTTTCTTATTTATTTGTTTTAAATTAATTTCATTTCTAATGAAACAGGCATACAGCTGTTTACAAATTTATTTATTTAATATTTTTGTCATTTTATTTATAATTAGATTTCAAATAACAAACATCAAAATAATTCCCATAAAACATCAGATTTATAAAATTTGGTTTCTAACAAAACAGGCGTACGTACTTGATTTTATTTATAATTTGATATTTTATTTATAATTTAATTAGATTTCAAATAAATCAAATAATAAAACAATTCCCATTAAAAATATTTTCGTGGAACAAACATCTAATAGAGTTTTTATAACATTTAATTTTTAATAAAACAGACGTACAACTGTTCAGAAATTAACTGTTACAATATTTTTTTTTTTTTTTTTTATTTATGGGTGTTACTGTGGTGCAGTGAGTAGCACAATCGCTTCACAGCAAGAAAGTCACTGGTTTGAGCCTTGGCTGGGTCATTTGGCATTTCTGTGTGGAGTTCGTATGTTCTCCCCATGTTCATGTGGGTTTCCTCCGGGTGCTCCGGTTTCCCCCACAAGTCCAAAGTAGTGTGCTATAGGTGAATTGGGTAAGCTAAATTAGGTGAATTGGTTAAGCTAAATTGTCCGTAGTGTATGCGTGTGAATGAGTGTGTATGGATGTTTCCCAGTGATGGGTTGCAACTGGAAGGGCATCTGCTGTGTAAAACATATGCTGGATAAGATTAATAAAGGGACTAAGCTGAAAAGAAAATGAATGAATGAACGTGTATTTATTTCTATTTAATTTTAGTCATTTTTAGTTGTTTTATAAATTATCATAAAACAGGCATACAACTGTTCACTAATTTATTTGTTTATTCATTTATTTACTTATTTTCATTTTTTTTTTTTTATAATTTTATTTTTAATAAAACAGGCATACAAATGCTTACAAGTTAATTTATTTATTTATTTATTCATTTATTTATTTTTATAATTTTATTTCTAATAAAACAGGCATACAACGGTTTGCAAGTTTATGTATTTATTTATTTATTTATTTATTTATTTTAAATAATTTTATTTCTAATAAAACAGGCATACAACTGTTTACAAGTTTATTTATTTATTTATTTATTTATTT
>CAIGQQ010006939.1:368939-383342 GCA_903798035.1 Danio albolineatus
GGCATACAACTGTTTACAAGTTTATTTATTTATTTATTTATTTATTTATTTATTTTTAATAATTTTATTTCTAATAAAACAGGCATCCAACTGTTTACAAGTTTATTTATTTATTTATTTAGTATTTATTTACTTATTTACTTATTATTAATTATGTTTTATTATTTTATTTCTAATAAAACAGGCATACAAATGTTTACAAGTTTATTTATTTATTTATTCATTCATTTTTATTATTTTTTTAATCATTTTATTTCTAATAAAACAGGCATACAAATGTTTACAAGTTTTTTCATTTACTTATTACCATACAATGCAATAACATCTATAAATGAAAATTATAGCTAATATTGGCAGTCTTTTGATCTTGTGATGCAATATGAAATCTTAATACAAATATTAAAGTTCACAAGTTCACAAAAATTCACACGACTGCTGTTTGAATATCAAAATATGTCCATTCAGAAGCAGAAAATCTGATAAACTGTGTACAAAACATAATTAGCAGTAATCAGCAATGTCGGAAAGCATAATTTAGGACTCCACTGATTTAAGTTCTGCAATTAACCGCTCTTAATTAAACATGATGGTGAATGACATCAGTGGGGTTTTTAACACAGATGTTCTTGGATTAATAAAGTCAGCGGAGCAACGTGACCTGCGCTACACTGTACCGACACTTCATTTTCCTAAAATAATGCATGATGACAAAATGTTGTTGCTTTGCCAAAAAAGACTGTAGCGTACCCTCCCCGGCTACCTGAACCCTTACAAAAGAGCACACGCTTGCTGTCGTACTGATGAGCCGCCCTTGAATCCTGTTCACATCATAGCACACCTGTCGAGCTAGCCACATGTACGTGACTGCAGAGCTCAGAGCTGATATAAAAACAGCTGTCGGGGGCACCATCCCAGTTGTGTTCACAGGACAGGCCTAGATGCGGAGGTCAGACTCCAAGAGGGATTATTAAGGTCAGCTGTAACACCTGTGTGTGTTTATCCGTCTGCTTCATGCTAGTGGGATTCTGGTTGTTTGTTTAGCTGCTCTGGTCTACATATGCAAATTATAAAACCCCATTAAAAATAGATTTTGTGACAGATTTTGGAAGTAAAAATAATAAGGGAGTTCAGTTTGATCTTGATCGTCCGATATCCTGTATTAATTCATCTAAAATGTCAATTAATTAATCAAAAATGTTTATAATATGAATATTTCTGAGGGGATAAATGTACAGGGAGTGCAGAATTATTAGGCAATTGATTATTTTGACCACATCATCCTCTTTATGCATGTTGTCTTACTCCAAGCTGTATAGGCTCGAAAGCCTACTACGAATTAAGCATATTAGGTGATGTGCATCTCTGTAATGAGAAGGGGTGTAGTGTAATGACATCAACACCCTATATCAGGTGTGCAGAATTATTAGGCAACTTCCGTTCCTTTGGCAAAATGGGTGAAAAGAAGGACTTGACAGGCTCCGAAAAGTCAAAAATAGTGAGATATCTTGCAGAGGGATGCAGCACTCTTAAAATTGCCAAGCTTCTGAAGTGTGATCATAGCATCCAAGTACTCCACAGCGTGGCTGGCAAGAAAGGGTCTAAAAGAAGAAAAACTAATGACATGGCCTCCTTGTTCACCTGATCTGAACCCCATAGAGAACCTGTGGTCCATCATCAAATGTGAGATTTACAAGGAGGGAAAACAGTACACCTCTCTGAACAGTGTCTGGGAGGCTGTGGTTGCTGCTGCACGCAATGTTGATGGTGAACAGATCAAAACACTGCCAGAATCCATGGATGGCAGGCTTTTGAGTGTCCTTGCACAGAAAGGTGGCTATATTGGTCACTGATTTGTTTTTGTTTTGTTTTTGAATGTCAGAAATGTATATTTGTGAATGTTGAGATGTTATATTGGTTTCACTGGTGAAAATCAATAATTGAAATGGGTATATATTTGTTTTTTGTTAAGTTGCCTAATAATTCTGCACAGTAATAGTCACCTGCACACACAGATATCCTCCTAAAATAGCTCAAACTAAAAAGAACCTAAAAACTACTTCCAAAAATATTCAGCTTTGATATTAATGAGTTTTTTGGGTTCATTAAGAACATGGTTGTTGTTCAATAATAAAATTAATCCTCAAAAATACAACTTGCCTAATAATTCTGCACTCCCTGTATATAAACAAAATATAAGTATATAATTCATTGTATTCAAAGGGGTAGTTCACCAAAAAATGAAACTTTCCTCATCATTTACTCTCCCTTGTGAGAGTTTTGAGCTTATTTATTCTGTTGAACACAAAAGAAGAGATTTTGAAGAATGCTGACACCAATCGACTTCCATAGCAAGAAAATTACTATGTACAGCTGAATACTGAAAGTATCTACTTTGTGTTTAACAGAGGAAAGAAACTCAAATAGGTTTTAAACAACTGAAAGGTTAAAGGTTAAAAAATGAGAGAGCTCAGTTTGATCAAAAGTATATAATTCATTGTATAACTGCAAGGAGATGAGAAAAATGAAAATGTAAATTTAATCAAAAATTAAAGGTGATTATTAATAATATGAATACATCTGAGGGAAAAATAAAACATTTTTTATTTAGTTAATAAAAGACAAAATAAAAGTCATTCAAGTAGGATGCTGGTTTGTTATCTGGATCTTTGTTAGCGATACAGGCCTGCTCTGGTCTACATATGTATATGATAAAACCCAACTAAAAATAGATTTTGGGACCGATTTTGGAACTAAAAAGAATGAAATTTGGTCGCCTAATACCTTGTATTAATTAATCAAAAATGAAAGGTGATTACTAATAATACGAACACGTCTGAAGGAAAAAACAAAACAGTTTTTATTTAGTTTATAGAAAACAAAATAAAAGTCAAGTAGGACGCTGGTTTGTTATCTAGATATTTGTTAGAGATACAGACCTGCTCTGATCTGCATATGCAAATGATAAAACCCAATAAAATTTTTTGACAGATTTGTGACAGAATTTGGAACTAAAAAGAATTAAAGACTTAAATTTGATCATGATGGTCCAATACCTTGTATAAATTAATCAAAAATTAAAGGTGAATGCTAATAATAAGTCTATGTCAGGGGTGTGGGGGTGGGGGGATATAATAAATAAAAGTATATAATTCGTTGTATAATTTTAAAGAGATAGTTCACCTAAAAATGAAAACATCCTCATCATTTACTCTCATTTGAATTTGATTCACTTATTTCTTCTGTTGAACACAAAAGAAGATATTTTGAAGAATGCTGGCACCAATTGACTTTCATAGCAGCAAAACAAAATTACTATGGAAGTCAACCAGTATTAAAAGTTCAAAAGTATACTATTTTGTGTTTAAAAGAATCTCAAATAGGTTTTGAACAATTGCAATTTATTTTTGGGTGAACTATCCCTTTAATTACAGCCAGAGGTAGCAACACAAATAAAACAAGGCTTACAAACCAATAACTAAAGCAAACACAAGAGGGAAAAATGATAACAAAGAATTAATGATGGGAGAAATAAAAGATGAAATGGTTACCAAGGTTATGATGGAGGTCAAGGTTCAGATGGCGAGTTCAAAAAAACTGGGAAACCGCAACGGCAGATGCTCTGTCGTCTCTGAAGGAAACAAAAGTACAGGGAGAATGAATGAACGCAGCCGTCAAACTGGCTTGAGGCAGCGTTATGAAAGCACACACAGTCCAGAAGGAGAAGGCCTACAACTGAGATTAGATGTCATTAGCACAGTAAGATAACAAACAAACACCGGCAACAATAGGTCAGTTAGGGAGGGAAGCGCTCGAAAGGGAAAGCAGCCTCATTAGCCGAACACTACATTTAAATTGGCTGCTTTATGAACACAAGTGCTCTGGTCAATTTATGCACGTTTCCCGCCTTTTGTCCTTCCCGTGCTACATATGCTCCGCTAACCCATTATAAATTACCTTTGAGACTTACTGTAAGAAAAGACTCTTTGTTTTTCCATTTTAAACCCAGCGAGAACATTAAAAGTTACTTATCGCGCGGAATTTCTCCCCCCCACAATGTTCAAACATAATGAAATTAACATAAACTACGTTCAAGTCTAATCAGAAATTGCTCCTCCAACAGGGAATACGCCGCTTGATGTAATTATTGAACTCGCCTGGAATGTTTTGGGCTCGCGATTATTTTCAGTTTTTAATGTGTTTTTAATTGTAGCCGTGTTCTTATCTTCCCGCGCAGATTAGCATCAAGCTCATTCATTTGCAAAAACCACAACAGAAAGCGAGCATGTGTTCGGCGAGCCCACCTCCAGGACACGGTCAGGCCTTTGATTCCGGGCCCGGCGTGGAGCCGCATGCTAATGAACGCTCGCTGCAGCTGAAATACGATTAGCAGTGCGGCGCAACTGCAAAAAGAACAATAAAACAACCCAAGACTGCTAGCTGGCATTTTCGGCCCCGTCTTTTTTTTTTTTCAGACGCCGTTTTGTCACCAGTGGAAAGCCATCAGCAAAATGAGATAGTGTTTACAGGGCGAGCCGGATGAATAACAGCCCCGTTCAGTGGACTATAAGTGTGATACGCGGAGAAGCTTTTAATGGGAGGAAAAAAAAAGACGAATGCTCTCACCGTAATTACAGCCGTTTTCGGTTGCGCGTAATTGTGATGGTTTTTTACACCCAGACAGAAGTGCTAACAAAAGCAGTCTATTGTTCTTGCCCCTTCAACAAAAAATCCCCGCTCGTCTAATGATTCGGGAATCTCATTTCGCCGCACCTAATGATTGTGAACAGCAAAGGTTCTGCACGGTAATGTTGTAAATAAGCACCCAAACGATCGTGATGAGGGAATTATTCCATGCGCTCGGATCCCGAGACTGAAACAGAAGCAAGATTAGCAGGTGTCCTTGAGATGCTTTTCCACCTCGCAGCTACTGGGAAAACCAAAGATCAGCATACTGTAGTACACAAAATTAAAGCAATAAGGAGGCGTGTTTTGCTGAATCATGCATGATGCCCTACTACTCGTTTCATTATCGCAACCTCTTTCATTAAAATAAAATGCATGCATATGGTAATTTAAGTGCCAAAGAGGTGGCTAGACAGTAGCGCTGCATGATATTGGAAACAAAACGTCGATATTTTGATTATTTCAGCAGATAAGCAGAACAGCTCTATATGGAATTAATCATTTAAGATTGATTTAGATGTATCTGCATTAAAAATATAAAACCATAAATATTATAAATAAATACAGTGGAGGAGTATTCAGGTACCGAAATAAAATAATCATACATTAATTCTCATTCGGCTTGGTCTCTATTTCAGAGGTCGCCTCAGCGGAATGAACCACCAACTATTCCAGCATATGTTTTACACTCATACACTACGGTCAATTTAGTTCATCCAATTAACCTAAAGCGCATGTCTTTGAACTGTGGTTGAAACTGGAGCACCACACCAACATGGGAAGAACATGCAAACTCCACACAGAAATGCCAGCTGGGTCACACTTTATTATGATGGTCTGTTTGTTAAATTTAAGTTACATGGCAACTAATTCTCATTAGATTATAAGTAGACTGTTTGGTTGGGATTAGGGTTGGGGTTAGGGTTAGTGTAAGTTGACATGTACTTGCAAAGTTTCTTGTAGACAGTTAAATGCCTGTTGAATGTCAGTATCAACAGATATTAAGCAGACAGTCTAATACTCAAATCGACCATCAAAATAGTTACCGCCAACTGCTTTAATCTTTACTTTAAAAATGCTTACACTGCCACAGGTCTTAAAAACACACACAATTGATTATTTATTAAATTGATTATATTAAATTGATTATATATTATTTTCATTCTCAAAAATCATTTTATGTTTAAACTGAAATGATTCCACAGTTGTACAGGTCAACTATAATTCTGACTCGACATTGCAGATTCTGCGATGTGACTACTGCGAATTCATACATTGCGATATCAATGCTGTAACGGTATATTGTGCAGCCCTATTAGAAAGTATGAAAATGAAAGCAATTTGCAAACACTCGAATAAACACTTCTGTTGCTAGTTCAAACTAATAAAAAATGAGTTGAAACAACAACAAAAAAAAGGCTTGTTCTGGTTACGTACCCGTTTACATTTCTGGAGAGCACGAATTATGTAGCCAGAGGTACTTAAGGCTGCATATCCATTTTGTCTTTAAAACAAATGCTTTGGGACGGTATGACACAATCGACAGCTTCTGCTACCAGTTGACCGCTTATCTCCATACGAACAGATTTCCCGGTGTTGCAGTTTGCACATTGGCTCGCCGCATACACCTCTGGACTTATGACATGGAGTGGAGTTGACCGCAATGAAGGGCTTCAAATCCGGCAAAGAGTAGTTCTACCAGAAACACCAGGGAGATAATTATGATACTGAATTACATTTATTGATGAGTATTATTTGACAAGAGTATCACGAAACATAGGATTTCTTTGGCAGAGGCCCCGTCCGTAGCTTGGTTTAGAAGCCTCAAGCTACGTCTGCCAAGGACGAGGGCAGGGGCGGAGCCTTCCCCCTGGACAGGGCCAACCTGGTGGTGGTGGTGGGGAGGACGGTGGGTGAACGTCTGCGTCGGTGCTTGCTACCAAATGAATGGACAGCTTATATATTCCTTGTGTCTCGTGGCTATAGGTTAAAAACTGATTGTGATGAGTGACGTGACATTAGGTATTCCTTGTGTCTCGTGGCTATTGGTTGAAACTGAATGTGATGAGTGACGTGATATTATTTCTTTCTGGTAGAACTATCGCTAGAAGCTACATTTCCAGAAAGCAGGTAAAACGAAAGAAAAAATTATAATAATAATTAAACAAAAGGCAGAAAATGACGTGATGAATTCACACGTTCGTGATGGCTTTTCTTTTTCTAGACTGCTTTTGAAAACACTATCGGTTGGGTTAGGGAAGGGAGTCGGTGGGTCAGTCAATCAGTTGACAGCCAACTGGCCTGGTCTCCAGAAGCATATATTGCACCCTCTGGTGGATTAACGCAAGAAGAGGATGTGCGAGAGAAATTTAAGATCATCAAAAAGCGTACACGGCGGCCTCTGGTGGATTTGCAAAGCAAAAACAGCGAGCAGACGTAGCTCCAGTTATGTATTTCAGAATCCCCAGAAATGTAGACCTGGGTACATATCTGTAATAAGCCTGGGTTGCAATTGTTTTATGCTCCATTCACTTAAATTTGTTAAAACAATTACGTTAACTTAATAGATTTGTGTTGGAACAACATGAAGGAATAGTCAGGGCTTCACACATTTCATTCATATTGTCCCAACACAAATCGATTAAGTTAAATATACATATTTACCAAATTTAAGTTGTAAAAAAAGTCCCAACGAAATCTCAAGAATTGTGTCCTTTCAGCTCATTTCAAATAAGTAGTTTGAACAAGCAACAACAAAATGTGAGTGTGGACGGCTGATGGACGCATCTTCCCTCCAGCGAGCTGCTCTTCAATGGTGTATATCTTCAAATTACTCTCCCACTTACCCTCCGACCAATCTCCAAGATTGTATTAGGCTGACTTTTACAAACACGGACTCGGGATCAGAGAAGACGTGAACATTCATCAGCGCGTGACGTCACGTGAGGAGCTCATTTTAGCCCGTGCAGTTTCTCAAGTACAAGAGCACACGGGGCCGCAATTACCCGTCCTTTGGGAAATACACTCTGAATAGCTCATCAATACTTGTTACTTCTGTACGACACCGGAGCTAGATTTATTCATTCCCTCCCTAAACTCCCCCGGATGTGCACTTTGAACACAGCCGTTGCGCTGGATAATTAAGCATGTTTGCTAGGTTTATCTCCGTGGTTTGACAGTGTACGCCTCTCTCTTTTACCCACAAGTGCTTGACTTTACTGAAGAGTGTTAAAAGGTGTTTTAGCAGTAATGGACCAAAGTAAGGTGGTGTGATATTGGAAAAATCTAGCATTTTGTTATTCTGTGATATATACAGTGCGGGAAATAAGTATTCAACATGTCACCATTTTTCTCAGAAAACATAAATCTAATGGTGCAGTTGACTTGAAAATGTTGGTAACAACCAAAGATATCCATATGTGCAAAGAAAACAAATCTAATTAGTCATGTGTAATAAAATGAAACGACACAGATAAAAAGTATTGAACACATGAAGAAATGAAGGTGTAGAAAGGCAGTGAAAGCCCAGACAGCAGCTGAAATCTCTCAGTAGTTGTTCAGCAACCCTCTGCGCTTCCTCAGTGTAACTTAATATCAGCTAATTCAGTCCAACATCTACATTAGCAGGAGGATGAAGATGAAACCAGGGTGGTCATTTCAGCCTGACAATGATCCAAAACACAGTCAAGGAAACTCTCAAATGCTTTCAGAGAAAGAAACTCAAGCTGTGGAATGGCCCAGCCAATCACCTGACTCGAATGCAACAGAAAATAAAGAATAAAGATCAGTTTTGATAGATGAGACCCACAGAACCATCAAGATTTTCACACTCTGTTGAAGTCTGTGAAAAACTCACACCTGAGCAACGCATGTGACTTCATTCTCCATAAGCTTTATTCAGTTTTTTTAATACTTTGAGTAGTTTAGTACTTTCTCATTGCGTCATTACACATAACTAATGTTTTGTTTTAATTTTATGTTTGTATTGTTTGGGTTTTTATCAATATTTGGTTCATTAATGGGCACAATAGCCTAGTGGTTAGCGTGCAGACATACGGTGCAGTAGCATGTCAGGGCATACCTGTCAACCCTCCCGTTTTTCCCGGGATTCTCCCGTATTTTACAGTTCTATCCCGCTATGATCCCGTAAATGTATTTTCCCGTATTTCTCCCGTATTTTCAGTCTTTCTCTGAAGGGTGTCAATAATAATAAAGAGCCGATCCTCCCTATACGCAACCCATACCGCCGAACCACCAGGGGCCGCCCCTTGCTCTTAAATCTGTTGGAATCTCTGTGCTTTCGGTTTATTTAGGCGTGAAACACTCTGAAATAAACATAAAGACGGCAGGATTCTCTTTCCTTTTCATTACAGGTGCCTCTACAATCCTCAAAACAGCCATAAAGTGGTGCGTAACTTTCAGCTGACGCGTCCGTAGTGATAAACAGACGCTGTTTCTCAAACAGATTCTGTATACTCGATTAAAAGCAGATTGAAAGTGGATACTGGGTTTTGTGTTTGTGTTTGAACAGACCTATACACATAATTAATAATAATAACATCTAAAGATGTTGATCTTAAAGAGTTTTTTTTTCAAACACAAATATTTTTTTCTTAAATGAGCATAAAACTTTAGGAAAGCAATCGAATGCTTTCATTATAACTAGATATGTAAACTTCTGTTATTTATAACAGTGACACCTCTGTTATTTAATGTAATCAAACAAAAAATCTAAATAAATGAGATTCATTCGCTGCTCTTTATTTCTAAATGTGTAAGTTATACAGTGAGGAAAAGATGAATAAGATTTGATAACTTGATACTATTTCTTTATAACAGGTAATTTTAAAAAGCTAATCTGTTTGCTAACGTATAGTATAAAATTTTCTTTTGTAAATAATAATCTAAAAAATTATTACTGACTGTTTAACTGTTTATTTACTTTGAAACGGCTCTAAAAGGACACATTTAATAAGTGGGTTTTTTTATCGGTTGTTTTTTTTTTGGGGGGGGGGGGGGGGGTGTTATTGGGGGGATGATCCCTTATTTTTACATCCCAATGTTGACAGGTATGTGTCAGGGCGTCCCAAGTTTTTAATCACAGTTCGAGGACATTTCCCAACCTTACCCCCCACTCTCTCTCCCACTTCGCTTCCTGTCTCATTACTGTCCTATCTAAAAAATAAATCTTAAAAAATCTAAAAAAATAAAATAAAATAAATCTGGTTCATTTCCATGTCAAGAGCTGTTTTAGAAATATTTTTCCCAGAAAAAAATTAATTAAAACACGACATGTTGAATACTTTTCCTCTACTTTACTGCGATACGAATACAATTTTATCAGATGACTTGAATATTTCTATTTGAAAAGAATTTGTTTCAGATTGACTGGGATGAATCTGTATCAGAGTGCATCTGCATAAAATCAAGTAAATAAATTAAAAAGCACAGATAAATACAATAAAGCAAAAAGTTACTAAACCTATATCTTTAATTTGATTCTCTAGTAATTTGATTCAACTACTATGTAACACAATGTAACTTGATTTTTCCCCTGAAAAGAAATTATGATGGCAGTAACTATTTTTATTTATTATTTACATTGATAAATTATTTATTTTATTCTTTGTTTCCAATTCCCTAATCTGTAAGGGGTTTAATCATTGGGGAAGGGGTTATTTAAAATAATAATAATAATAATAAATACATTTTAAAAATGGCCAAAAAACTGTTACAATTGAAACAAGGTGATTTCTCATTTATTTATTAAACTAATTTATAAAACTAATTTTCCCCCTGGGTTCCACGGTTTCCTCCCACCATCCAAAAACATGCAACTTACGATTTTTGACTAATCCAAATCAGCTCCATAGACGTGCTTCTAGTAAGTAGTTATCTCATCACTATTTGTTCATTAGCTACTACAGCAGGGGAGTTCTCGAGATCTACCTGTGCTCAAACTCCCCTCTCGCCTTGCAAACAGGAGGGAGCCCCGAGCTCGAGGATCTTGAGCTCAAGGCTCTTTTACGGGACAGGATGCCAAACAAGCTTTGTACTCAATCATCAGCTAAGTGTAAACTCTTAAACAATGTTACAGTTAACAGTAACAATAATGTAGGTAATAATGCCAGGTACAATAATTAAATTATACAAAATTAAATAATTAATTGAATTAATGATTATTAAAGTTACCAACGTTACACAGGGCCCCAAAACACATGCAAATGATATATCATAATACAAACTCCTGCAATGTGACTATTGCGAATGATCTGATTGCGATATTGATGCTGAAACCATATATTGTGCAGTCCAAGACAGAAGGCATAAAAAGACAACAAAAAAAATGCATTTTGGGATATCTTCCCAATGCGTGACTTGACTCAGAGAATGCAAATTGCCTTGGGGAGCGACTCCAGGAGCTGTAGGTCAAGATGGCAAGGGATGCACCGTGTTGACCAGACACGTGTCAGCCACTGAGATGAATCTCACAGGGTCAGCTCTGGTACTCAAAAGAGGTCAGTATGCACACTGTGACCACTAAGAGTTCAACGACCTTAGTAGTCGTGCTGAAATGGAGCAGAACCAAAATAAAGTGCGACTGTTGGGATCGAGAGGTATAAACACTTTCAGAGGAAACCAAACCAATAATCAATTACAATCAGAACTACAACTGAAAATAAATATACAAGATGGCTAATAATTCAGGAGGGCTAATAATTCTGACTTCATCTGTATGTGCATGTATGTTACCTGAACATTACAGCAAGAGAGAGACTTTAAATCCAAATATCGAGTCCGCTCGAATCTATATCTTGAGGCTAAAGGCCAATTGTTTTGGTCCCACATTGACCATAAATGTTTTAGAAAGTGATTGTGTTTTAACTGGACCCGAACCAAGTGCACAATAATATAGCTCAGCTGTCCTCTTAGAGCAACTGCAGTACTCTGAGTGCGCCATATAGAAGGCAATTCCCGCACAATGGTAGCGTTATAAAAGACGGATTTCCAAAGCTTTCGACGCCATCCCTGCCCTTTTGGAGAAAGTACTGTCACTTTTAGAAGGATATAAAAGAGCCTTAAATCCTAAAGCCATGTGAGTGGGGATTTGAAGTGATGTGGCTTCACGTTTGCCTTTTTTTTTTTTTTTTTTAAAGCAACCTGTCACTTTCTGGACTGCCATTTCAGGTCATGCTCTTACTCCTTGTGTTCTTGAGAAGACAAACGCCATTCCTAAAAGCCATTCAATGTATTTTTTTCTCTCTTGTTCTCTCCCCTTTTCACACGAACACGATGGAGCTTATCGCTAAAGACCAGCATGCAGATACTGTCAAGAAAAGACTCAAAATGCTTCCGGGAAACAGGCAATGTTGACTTCCCATTTCTCTCAGCTACATGGCAGAGAGCTGAGGAATATAGAAATGCACTGCTCAAAAGATGTTTACTATAGTGATTAGTTTGTTACTTTAAAAAAATTAATTAGCCCTCAAAATGATTGTTTATTTTCGATTATTATATCTTGTCTGTGGAATAGCTGCTATTAAGTTCGCTAATAATGGTGGTTTGATAAATTACAATCATATTCACACAACATATTCAACAAGAACAAGTATTAACAGGCAATAAGGGAAGTAAATTAATAATAACTACTGTATAGTTCAAATACCATAAATACAATACTGCATTTATTAATATTTTTAATGCATTACAGTGACTATGTAAATATATTATATTATATTATATTATATTATATTATATTATATTATATTATATTATATTATATTATATTATATTATATTATATTATATTATGTTATATTATATTATGTTAATTATTTTATATTATATTATATTATATTATATTATATTATATTATATTATATTATATTATATTATATCACCAACTATTCTGTCCCATGTTTTACGCAGCGGATGCCCTTCCAGTCGCAACCCAGTAATGTAAAACACCCATACACACTCATTCAAACACACACTCATACACTGCGGATAACTTTGTTAACCCAGTTCACGTATAGCACACGTCTTTGGACTGTGGGGGGGGGGGGGAAAGAGCATCCAAAGGAACATATATCATATCATATGTTATATTATATTATACATAAATTATTTTAGAAAATAAAATTTATCAATGAGTAGAACTTTTTTTTGTTCATTTCATTAACACATTTATTTATATTTTACAAAAAATATTTTAGTTTAATAATTTTAAATAAATAATTTCTAATGTATAATTAAATTATATTTAATTACTATTATAGCCCTGAATAAAGTAAATAAAATATCAATTACTGTAAGCAGAAAAAGTAAACAAAACATAGTCTTCAAAAACTACCAAAAATATATATTTTTCAAAATCATTCAATCGTTCAGTTACAATCCAGTAAATTTAATTAATGTTTTTAATGTATTACTGTTTTTGTTTTCATTTGTACTTTAAAGCAATTTAGTTTTGTGTTTTCGTAATTATTATTTTCCAATCTTTTTAAATATGACTTGATATGATTAGTAAAATATGTATAAAAAAAATAAATGACTATATACAGTATATACAATTTTACTATATCCATAAATATTTTAACATTAATTGTTAGAAAAGCTGAATTTTCTAATCAATGAGTTAAACTTTGTAGTTTTATAATTAGTTGACAAAATGTAGTTTTATCACTTTTATTAACTAGTATAACCCCAAATAAACAAAAGTAAAATATAATTTACTGTAAGCAGAAATAGTAAACAAAACCTAGTCTAGCTATTCATTTAGCAAAACATTTATTTAATCAAAATTACTCAATCAATCAAATCAAATCAATCAAATAAAAATGCAATTTACGGTAATTTATGAATATAGTAAAATATAGTATAAAAAATAATTTTCTAATCAAATAGTTAATTTAGTTGAATCATTTATTTAATTTACATTTATTTATTATTAAAAAATAGTTTTATAATTTTGGTTAACTATTAAAACCCTGGATAAATCAAATCATATCCAGAAGATTATTTACTGTAAGCAGAAAATGTAAACAGAACAAAAAAATAGTTATCAAAATCACTCAATCAAGCAATAAAAAAATACAATTTACTGTAATTTACTGTAAACTGTATTTTCAGCCATGAACTCCAAGATATTCATTTTTTTTTTGCCACATTTCTTTTCCCAATGCAGACTGCATAAAGCAAGCATCAGCAAGGTCGTCTGACCCCAGAAGAAACTTTAAAACCTTTCCAAACAGCCACAATCGGGGAGCTTGATCAAGGCTCAAAACATCACACCTTGTCACAGGAACACAGTGTTCAGCAAGGATGGGAGAGGACAGGCGGGTTATGAATTTGAGATTGAGGTTGGCATGATTTGCTGCACTCCACACTGTTAGAGTCCCATCAACCTCCTGTACATTATTAATGGAGCGCCAAGGTAATGCAAGGTTGTCTTAGGGGTTTTTTAATCATGTAAAAATTGCCCTGACAGCATGGCATCCATTTTCTAAATGAGAACCGGTTAGTTTAAGAGCCTAGGTCACCGCTTGAGGATTGCGTTGAAGTCGCTGCTCAAATTCGTTTTCAAGGAAAAGACAAGAACAGAGCTGGTTTTGACGAATGAACTCTCTGAGGGCTGTACAATATGATGATTAGCAAAAATCCTTCATACTGACGATTAAGGCTGCATAACATATCGAAAAATATCGTTATCGCGATAATA
>CAIGQQ010006939.1:393886-409878 GCA_903798035.1 Danio albolineatus
AAATAAAATAAAATAAAATAAAATAAAATAAAATAAAATAAAATAAATTAAATTAACCCAAATGCTTACATACATATATAGAATTATAAATTTTAAAAATATATATTTTATTGATTTATTAATTGATTTATTGCATATGTATTTATCACGTTTAATTTAATTCAATTTAATTTAATTGTTCACTGATTGATTGATTGAACACAAAATGATTCTATACATTTATAAAATTAATTATAAATTAAATTAAATGAAATTATTGATTTATTAACTGATTCATTGCATATATTTACCATGTTTATTTCAATCTAATTTAATTGTTCATTGATACGTTATTTTGCGTATTAATTTAATTTAATTTAATTTAATTTAATTTAATTTAATTGTTCACTGATTATTTTGGTAACCCTAAATGCTTTTATACATATATAGAATTACATAAAATACATATATCAAATTAAATTATTATTTTATTGATTTATTAATTGATATACATGTATCTATGTTTATTTACAATTTCATGGTTCACTGACTTTGGGAGCCCAAAATGCTTATAAAATAAAATAAAATAAAATAAAATAAAATAAAATAAAATAAAATAAAATTATTGCATATGTATTTATCATGTTCATTTCAATGTCATTATTAAGTAAGTTGCGTCTCTGTTTTAATAATGTTTACCGTAAACTTCCATGAAGGTTAAAATGCCACTTTAGAAGGGAACTTTCTATTTAGACAGCAGATAACAAGGTTTAAGGGCTTGTGCAGCACGCGTAGATATGGATGAATGGATGCTTTTTTTGCTCCCCAATCAGATGAGCCATTTCATATTTGATTTCAAAGCATCAGCCAGGCTCTGTTATGAAACACACACAGAGGCACTTTTGACCTGTTGTGTTTATCAAGCTTGAAACGCACTCAAGGTTACAGACTCAAACACCTCAATTACAGCAGGCCCTCTCTGGCCACATATGTGAGGTTCTGGGAACGCTTTGGGCATGAATATGTATGGAAGAGGTCAGTTTAAATCTGTGTGTTTATGTGCACTCAGCATCTATGAGCGCACATCATGAAAAGGTCATTTCACGTTCATTTCTTTGAAGTCAGGAGCTGTTTGTGTCTCTTTAAATGTGGCTCAGCTCACAGGGGGAAAAAATAAAACACAATCTATTCAAGGGGCAGAGGAGAGCCTTTTTCAGTCTAATGCGAAGGGGTTTGGACCATTTACATGACAGAGGTTGTCCTCTGTGTAGAGGTGGTAATTGTGTCCTGCGGGGAGAGGGGCAAGGGGAGGGCTGGTCATTATGGGTACAAAACCTGTCAGATTGAAAAGAAAAAAAAAAAAACATGCATCACTGTTTGATAGATGGTTTCCAAAGAGATAAGCTTTCGCTATATTTCTGCCTGGTAAAGGTTGACTACATCATTTTTTAAAAATATGATTAACACAATTGAGGTGGCGCAGTGGTTAGCGCTGTCGACTCACAGCAAGAAGGTCGCTGGTTCGAGCCTCGGCTCGGTCAGTTGACATTTATGTGTGGAGTTTGCATGTTGTCCTTGTTGGCTTGGGTTTTCTCCAGATGCTCAACAGTCCAAAGACGTGGTATAGGTGAATTGGGTGAGCTAAAATGTCTGTAGTGTGAATGGTAGTGCATGGGTGTTTCCCAATGATGGGTTGCAGCTGGAAGGGCATCCACTGCATAGAACATATGCTGGATAAGTTGGTGGTTCATTCCGCTGTGGTGACAGATTAATAAAGGGACTAAGCCAAAAAGAAAATGAATGAATGAGTAAATAAATTGAATAATTCCTTAAAAAATACACTCACAAAATATTCTTGCTGCTTGTTCAATATTACTTTTATAAATGAACTGAAACAACAGTTCTTGAGGCTTTCTTGAGAGGGACACAACTTGTTTTATGTTTAATCAGCTTAAAATTGTAAAAATTAAACTGAGTAAACTTAATGGGTTTGCATTGGGACAACATGATGGGATTGTGTTGAAGCCTGCATTTTTTTTTTACAGTATACTAGCTTAGCATAGGTTATTGAATTGAATTAGACCATTAGCATCTCACTCAAAAATGACTAAAACATGTTTATAATGTCTCCAATGCCTACTTAAATGGTACAAATAAATGACTACAAAGATATAATTGAAACTCAAACTGGTCAAATGGGACAAATCAAATTTAATTTGTGATTTTTCATGTTTTTCCTTAACAGCATTAAAAGGAACATTCCACTTAAAAATAAATAAATAAATAAATAAAATCACTCCTCTAAAGTTAAAAAGTTGAGTTTGTACAATTTGTTTAATACATTCAGCTTAACTCTGGGCCTGACAAGATAATTTTTAGCTTAGCTTAGCATAGGCCATTGAATCTGATTAGACCATTAGCATCTCACTCAAAAATGACTAAAACATGTTTCTAATGTCTCCAATACCTACTTAAATGGTACAAACAAATGACTACAAAGATATAATTGAAACTGTCAAACTGTATATTTGAAACTTAAACTTAGCTTAGCCGAGGCCATTGAATCTGATAAGACCATTAGCATCTCATTCAAAAATGACAAAGGTTTTGATAATTTTCCCAATACCTACCTGTTAGCCAGCAGTCACTTTTGGGGATTTACATACCTAACTTTAAATAGTAATAGTTCATGTCTCCACTAAGCTACAAACACAATCTAGGTTTCATTGGAAAGAAGACACTTTGGGCTTTACTGTGCTAAAAGGGGAAATGTCATGCTCAAAAATATAAAAAGTTATACATTATGAAATCATGAGGAAAAAAATTCTATTGTGTTCAATATTTGCTTTTTCATATACAAACACAGGAAAACATTAATGTAATGTCCTAGAAAAAAATATGACATGAAAGCCAAGTGTTTCATAAGTTTATAATTCTAATTTGATTAAAATATCATGCAAAATGAGATTTCTGTAAAATGTTTTCCGAGACTATATCAGTGTCCTCCTTTCCCTCACCATCAGAGGCATTTTCTGAAAACTGACCATCCCAAACTAAGGTACAAATAAATGACAACAAAGATATAATTGAAACTCAAACTGGTCAAATGGGACAAATCAAATTTCATTTGTGATTTTTCATGTTTTTCCTTAACAGCATTAAAAGGGACATTCCACTTAAAAAATAAAAATAAAAAATACAATAAAATAGATCACTCCTCTAAAGTTAAACAGTTGAGTTTTTCCATTTGTTCAATACATTCAGCTAATCTCTGAGCCTGGCAAGATAATTTTTAGCTTAGCTTAGCATAGGCCATTGAATCTGATTAGACCATTAGCATCTCACTGAAAAACGACTTAAAAGTTTTGATAATTTTCCCAATACCTGCTTAAAAGGTACAAATACGTGACTAAAAAGATATATATGAAACTCAAACTGTTCAATTGCGACATTTCATACTTAATTTGTGATTTTCATGTGTTTACCACAACAGCCTTATAAGAGACACTCAATTTTGTTCAAACCAGGGTCATTTTTATAACTTTCCTAGAGTTAACAGTTAAGTTTTGCCATTTAGTTTTTAATACATTCAGTCGATCTCTAGGTGTAGTGGGAGAGCTTTTAGCTTAGCATAGGCCATTGAATCAGATTAGACCATTAGCATCTCACTAAAAAGTAGTTTTGATAAATTTTTTTTTTTTTTTTTTTTTTTTTTTTTACATTGTACGCTAATGTTCTGATAAAAAATAAAACACTGAAATAATAATAATAATAATAATAATAGTAATAATAGATATATTAAAATGCTTTTGTTCATGCGACAAGCCAAAATAAGACTTAATAGGATGATCTCAAAGACTTTTGAATGCATCTAAGACTCAACGGTTTGACCTGCCCAGAAAAACACGGACAATTGGGTAACACTTTAGTTTAGGTCACAATTCATGGTATTAACAAACCATAAACTAACATTACTGACTTTATAAACTATTAATGAGCTGTTTGGTAATAGTTAGTAAGGTAGAAGTTGTGTTTAGGTTTTGGTTAGGATCAGGGATGCTGAATAAGATCTAGTTTTATAACTACTAATGCACAGTTAATATCACAATAATAGGCAGGTAATAATCCAGTAGCTATTAGCATGAATTGTGACCTAAACTAAAGCGTTATCAGACACTGTAACAGTGTTGGAGAGTGTTAATCCAGTCTTTGGCTTTTCCTTCCAGAGGCCTTCAGCCCCAAGAGACAAAGTGCCAAAGTTAACTTATCAAAGTTAGCCCAGGTCAAACCCCCCTTCATCCATTCCACTTAGAGATACTAATCGCTACACCTCGGCACTGATTAACGGTTGCCATCGTGTCGTTTGCATTACAATCAAATGAAGGAAGTGCGTATGCATCAGCATGCAAAACCGAAAAGGAAAGCTATTCATTCTGGTCTCCAGCAAATCCCTGCCACATCCATTATTTCCTCTTCAGATGAGACTTCATTAAAGCACTGCTTATCCACGTCCAGGCGGATTGATGCATGTGTAGGGCGTTGAAGGGGAGAAAACATATCTGTGATTGTTATTTTATCGATGTGTGTTATTAATATTAGGCGTATTACCTCTTGCGGCTCTACCAATCCTGAAAGCTGTATTGACAGAGGATGTCATCAGCAAGAAACCCAAATGAATTTGCATTCGTGATAAAATAATGGCCTGTAGGGACTGACAGAACAGTGAGGGATTAAAACAGAAAATGGGGACAGAATAATAATTTGTTCTGGAGAAAGTATAGCAAAGATTTTTTTTTTTACTTTTTTTAAAGGAATAACAGATTCTGCGTTAAATGTTTGACTTGTTTTACACGCTATAAAACCGCAATTATATATTAATTAAATGGAAAAAATATATATTTTTGACAGAATAATATGTACATAAACAGCCTGATCCCAAAACGTATGTGTTATTAAATACAAATATATTGGAAATAGTTTCTTAGTGATGGGTTGCAGCTGGAAGGGCATCCGCTGCATAAAAAATATGCTGGACAAGTTGGCGGTCTATTCCACTGTGGCGACTTCTGATTAATAAAGGGACTAAGCCGAAAAAAAACTAATAAATGAATATTTTAAATAGTGCTGTTCAAAAATTCATCACAATCAATCGCATCCAAAATAAAAGCTTGTTTTGACATTAGGAATGTGTGTAATGTGTATATGTATTATGTATATGTAAATACACACATGCATGCATATATTGAGAAAATGTTTATTTATATTTAGATGTTAAAATATATATGTATACACTACCACAAGACAAAAGTCTTGTCGTCGATCCCAGTTGAAAGAGAAACAAATAATAACTTGACTTCTAGTTGATCGTTTGGAAAAGTGTCAGAAGGCCGAGTTTCCTGATGAATCATCTGTTAAACTGCATCCCAATCATCACAAATACTGCAGAAGACCTACTGGAACCCACATGGACCAAGTATTCTCACCGAAATTAGTCAAGATTGGTGAAGGAAAAATTTTGGTGACGTTCAGTATGGGGGCGTGCGAGAGATCTGCAGAGTGGACGGCAACACCAATAGCCAGAGGTATCAAGACATTTATGCTGCCCATTACATTACAAGCCACAGGAGAGGGCAAATTCTCCAGCAGGATAGCGCTACTGCTCACATTTCAGCCTCCATATAAAACTTCCTGAAAGCAAAGAAGGTCAAGGTGCTCCAGGATTGGCCAGCCCAGTCACCATACATTAACATTACTGAGCATGTCTGGGGTAAGATGAAGAAGGAGGCATTGAAGATGAATCCACAGAATCTTGATGAACTCTGGGAGTCCTGCAAAAACGCTTTCTTTGCCATTCCAGATGACTTTATTAATCAGTTATTTCAGTCATTGCAAAGATGTATAGATGCAGTCCTTTAAGCTCATGGGAGTCATACAAAATCTTAATTCTGTTTCCACTCCAGCATGACTTTATATTCTATACTGTACATTATTTCAGTTGAGACTTTTGACGAGTGACGAGACTTTTGTATAATCAAAGTCAGACCTTACTGTGCTAATTAAATAATTAAAAATCAAGACATGATCCTATTTTATTGTGGTAAAATAAGCATAATCTAGAGGCCTTTGCCTTTTATATAAGCCACTGCTGATCCCAAATGATCAACTAGAAGTCTAGATATTATTTTCTGTCACTAAAACTTGGATAGGCGACAAGACATCTATCAAGGCGTGTATGTTACAATATATATATATTACTTTTAATTTATATGTAACAACATTGTATTGTATAGTTTTTAGATATTTTATGTCAAAAACCTTTACTTTGGATGCCATTACTCGTGATTAATCTTTCAATCTTATTATTCTTAAATATTTAAAATATTTAGTTCATAAATTTTCAAAACTGCATCAAAATATTATTAAGACAAACTAATTTGTCCTTATATTCATTAAACTGAGCAAAATTATGCCAAACCACTTAACACTTTCTTTACAATAATCTTTAACAAGGTTTCACACTTTAATACAATTTATAACAATTTTGATTCATACCCTGAAATATATTCATTCATTCATTTTATGTCCCTTTATTAATCTGGGGTCGCCACAGCGGAATGAACCGCCAACTCATCCAGCATACGTTTTACGCAGAGGATGCCCTTCCAGCTGAAACCCATCTCTGGGAAACATCCACACACACTCATTCAGACTCATACACTATGGACAATTTAGCCTACCCAATTCACCTATACCACATGTCTTTGGACTTGTGAGGGAAACCGGAGCACCCATAAGAAACCCACAACAACATGTGGAGAACATGCAAACTCCACACAGAAATGCCAACTGACCCAGCCGAGGCTCGAAGCAGCGACCTTCTTGATGTGAGGCGATCGTGCTACCCACTACGCCAACGTGGCGCCCACCTTGAAATATATGTATTTTTTAAAAACGTATCAGAAAATAAAAACATGTTAATTAAAGAAAAGCTACTGAATATTCTATGTATGAATTTAAAAATGACTCTATTTTAGGTTATTTTTACCATTATGCTATTGACCTAAATGGCCAAATAAATGAATTAAATAAAAACATGACACTACGGATGTTTCAATCAAGAACCAATTGTGATGAGCCAGATAAGCACCTTATCTCTCATGAGGAATCCAGATTTCCAGGATTGGATTTTGACTGCTGGCTGAAGGGGATGGCAAAGACAAAGAGGGCCGCGTCAACTTGAGCTTCCAACGTGATGGCACCCTATCACTCAACAGGATAAACACACTGCCATGTTAACATGCTGCTCTGATAGGTGACTGTGTGACAAAAAACAAGCAGCTTTTTCTCTCTGGAGGAACAAGTTCTGAATGCCAATGAACTGCCAGTGAACAACCATGCTGCGATGCTCATATACCGAATAGAGCACAATAATGCTCATTTGATGTCATGTTCTGTCAACGTACAGCTCGAGTCAGATTTATTAGCCCCCCCGTGTAATTTTTTTCCCCCCAATTTCTGTTTAGCGAAGAGATTTACTTTTAACATATTTCTAAACATAAGTTTTAATAGCTAATTTATTTTATCTTTGCTTTCTTTACAAAACATTTTACTAGAAAACTAGTATTCAGCTTAAAGTGCTATTTAAAGGATTAATTAGGTTAATTATGTGAAAGTAAAAATAATTAAGTCATTGTTAAGGTCATTATAGTTAACGAAAACGAACGAAAAAACGAAAACTAAACTTTTAAAAACATTTTCATTAACTGAAATAAAAATGAACTGAAACTGTTCTGTGTATATACAAAACTAACTAAAACTAACTAAAATGATATTAATATTCATCTCTGTCAATGTATTTAATACATAAGCCTACTGTTTGCCTTAGAAGTAAACTTATTTTAGTGCTGTCTGGTGGGCACCTCAGAGTCTGTAATCCTGATGCCATTGGTCAGATCAAGCCGATCCTCCTCTACTACAATAGCCCCTTTTACACAGCGATACTGGTAAATAGCTGTAAAATTACCGGAACGACTTTACCGGTGAAAAAACAATAAATAAATACAAATTCACCGTTTACACAAGACAAGGACGTTCTGGAATTTCTCCAGAAAAGACCATTCACATCTCCATTCCAAAATACTGGTAAATTCTGACATCATTAACCAGAAATGAGCTCTGAACAGCTGCGCTTGTATTTGTAAACATCAAGGGGTCGGGCTTTTGTTGATGGTTTCACTTTTATTTAACGCTTTAGCATTAATGCAGCTGCTTTGTCCCAGAGACATCCAAAGGCTAAAGCGCGAACCGCAGCTAAATGTTTACACATTTGACTACATTACAAATTCTGTGTGGATAAGTATTGTGAACAACTTCGATGAAAACATATGGAGGAACACTTTCGCATGTCGAGATGTACATTGTGTGTGTGCTGGCGCTCACCGGCTACTTCACGAATCATTAACTTTAACTGGACCTTCCAAGTGAATTGGTTGAATTGGTTCACCAAATCAAACTGAATCATTTGAAACGCGTCTCCAGTAAGCACTTATCCACAAACTATTTACTTTTTAACATGCCTGACATGCTCTGACTCGAAATAAACCAATATATACTGAGTTATTCAGTTATTACAACAGTACACTGAGATCAGATTTGAGAACCGGTGAACTGATAATACTGCGCATGTGTGATTCAACCGAACACAAACAGCACACGATAACCTTCTGTGACTAAAGCAAACTTAAACTGCAGTGCTTAAATGAGAGGATCTGGTGAAATGCAGGTTTATTTCTTGATTATTAACAGAAAGTCGTGATGGAATACAAATTATTGAATCATGCTTCAAGGCGGCGTGGTGGTGCAGTGGGTAGCACAAGAAGCAAGAAGATTGCTGGTTCAAGCCTTGGCTGGGTTGTTTGTCATTTCTGTGTGGAGTTTGCATGTTCTCCATGTGTTGGTGTGGGTTTCCTCCAGGTGCTATGGTTTCCCTCACAGTCCAAAGACGTGGTACAGGTGAATTGGCTAAGCTAAATTGTCTGTAGTGTATGTGCGTGAATAAGTGTGTATGGATGTCACCCCAGTGATGGGTTGCAGCTGGAAGGACATCGGCTGTGTAAAACATATGCTGGATAAGTTGGTGGTTTATTCCGCTGTGGTGACCCCAGATTAATAAAAGGACTGAGCCGAAAATAGAATGAATGAATGAATCATGCTTCAGTTGCAAAACGTAATTGTAGAAACTTCTCACATCATAGCAATGTTTTAACTGACTGAAATTATGATTGCTCACTACATATTTTTGGTATGTTGAGTCCTTACATGGGAGGACTGTCACAAAAGATGCGGTTCACGGAAAAGATCCAAACTTCCCATCACAGCTGTTAAACATCATTTGCATGTACTGTGTATCTAACCTGTGTATCTGTTGTAGGCATAGGCCGGTATAAGATTCTGACAGTATGATAACCTTGGATAAAAATATCACTGTTTGACAGTATTGTGATTACTACTCTAAAATAAATTATTTTAAAATGTCTGGGTAAAAAATAAATAAATAAATAAATAAATAAATAAATAAATAAATAAATAAATAAATTTAATCCAAAATGTTTTATTTTGATAAAAATGTATAATATTTCAGAGCAGTAAACATGTCAGGCTGAACAATAAAAAAAGAATCATTGACTTCTGCTGTCTTCATTTGTTTCAAAAACACAGATTTCTTTACAATTTAAAGCAGCATCTTTGGATATCTTTTCTGCTGGAAATACTGTTGTCCTTAAAAAAAAAAAAGTAAATAAAAAAAATCTTACACATACCTTAGGGAACAGTATAGCAGACAATTCAGACGATTTTAAAACCTTTTCGTTTTAAAAAGACTTTTCCAAACCGCGCTATACCTCCAAAAGGATTTGAAGGATGGGTAGAGGGTCTCAATACAGGTTTCAAAAATTTATCTTTGGTTGAGTTTTTATTATACAATATTTATTCTGATGATTTAGAATCTTGCACCTAACAAATATCCTTATTTACAAAACAACATCAAATAAACTAAAACTAATACAGAAACTAATAAAAACTAAAACTAAGCAATTTTAAAATATAGAAACTAATAAAAACCAGTAAATCTACCACTAAAAATAATTAAAACTGAATTTGAAAACAAAGTCAAAACGAAATTAAAACTAAAACTAATGAAAAACCCAAAACTTTTATAACCTTGGCTATTGTATAGCAATGATTTTTTTTCTGTAGGCAATCGAAAAAAAAAAACATTGCTTAAGAGGGATAATAATAAAGCTTAAAATAAGTATAAAAACCTAAAAAAAAAATTAAATAAAACTGCTTTTATTCTAGTCGAAGAAAAAAGAAAAGATATTTTTCCACAACAAAAAATATTGTATGAAATACTGTGAAAAATTCCCTGCATCATTTGGGAAATATTTGCAAAATTCCCAGGCAGGATAATTTGACTTCAACAGTATATATACCCTGACCAAAGCTTCTCTTCAAAAGTACTTGGTGTTTAATGTCATCCAAAGATCTGGGCTTGAGGATCATCCGCAGACGCCATCTGCCTCTCTCTGCCAGTGGAATCGGTCTCTTTATGAGTCCTTTAGTCAGCATAATTCTCAACGACCCCTGAATTATGTGCAATTATTACAACTATTGCAATTAGCGTACGCCACACTTTATCCCCCCCAGTTTTCCCTTCGTTGGATAATTATCCTTCCGTGTGGAAATCCTCCGAGCCTGACCTCAGAGTTAGTATCTCGCCACCCTCCAACCCCTCCATCCAACCACAGGGTGTTTAACTCGACACGGAGGGCTCATTGTCTTCAGCTCGGAGCAGAAAACAACATTGGGAAAAAAAATACCTGATAAGCACTCCCTGCAGGCAAAGGGTTCGCTTCAAATTGTACCTTGAGTAAATGGCTTTGATGAATAGGGGTCATTGTGTTACAGCTGCTCGTGCTAATTACTCGATTTTCTGAGTTATTACTCGAAGATTTCTCTCGGTGAGCTTTGCTAATGCAGCTCCGCACAACCTCTCAAGAAAGAAGAAGAAAACGCGCTTCGCTTTATCCGCTTCTGTGGGTTTCGCTTTGGTGGAAAGCAAGACTATAGATCTGATCTCTTCGAAGGCTTCTTTGTGCATTGGTTGCTTTATCAATCAGCCAAACAGAGAGGTCAATACTTGAATTTGTTAAGAGCGCATGCACTTTGAGTGCTGTGTACAGATATACAGTTGAAGTAAGAATTATTAGCCTCCCTTTATATTTATTTCCCTAATTTCGGTTTGACAGATTTTTCTTCAACAAGTTTCTAAACATAATAGTTTTAATAAGTCACTGATTTATTTTGTAAATTTTGCCATGATGACAGTACATAACGTTAACTAGATATTTTTCAAGATATTTAGGATCACCAGCAATCTGAAAACGCTATACTAAACTACAAATCCCGTCATGCCCAGCACTCACACACCAGTTCTAAATCACCTCTAGATCACCTGATTACATGGACGATTTAAGCACCACAGGGACTTTCATTCTTTGCTCAGTATTGTTCCTTGTTCCCACGTTTTGCTCTCTGGTTTTTGATTCTTGGACTGTTTTTGGATTGTGATAGTTTCAACACAGGCTCATTCTGAAAACGTAGTCCCACGTAAGTTTCTGGAGACCGCACATTAGCCAAACAGAGAGGTCAATACTTGAATTTGTTAAGAGCGCATGCACTTTGAGTGCTGTGTACTGATATACAGTTAAGTAAGAATTATTAGCCCTTGTTACATGTCCATATATTTATTTATTTATTTATGTTTTGTCGCCCTCTAGTGTTTTGTTGTTGTTTTTGCTCTTGATTTAGTAGATTCCCTTAACACCTGTGGATCATTGACTGCTGGCAATATAAGGGCTCATGCTGCAGCACTTCAATGACGGGGAAATTGAGCGGCCGTCCAGACACGGAGTTGTGCTCCATTCAGTGTTTAGGCTTTGTTTGTGTTTTCTCCCAACACTTTTGTTTATTTATGGGTAATTTGTTAATAAACCCCTAGACCAATCCATTGGTGTGTTTCCCTCATTTGATGTTTTGACCGTAGTCGTAACAGCCCTCCTGAATTATTAGCCACGCTGTATATTTATTTCCCCAATTTCTGTTTGACAGATATTTCTTTAAAATGTTTCTAAACATGATAGTTTTAATATGGCTATCTAATAACTGCTTTGTTTTATATTTGCCATGATGACAGTACATGTTAACTAGATATGTTTCAAGATACTTGAGATCACCAGCAATCTGTAAACGCTATATCGAACATCTGCCACTTCACCAAACTACAAATCCCACTATGCCCAGCCCTCACACACCAGTTCTAAATCACCCCTAGATCACCTCACTTCACTGATTACATGGACGATTTAAGCACCACAGGGACTTTCATTCTTTGCTCAGTATTGCTTCTTGTTCCCACGTTTTGCTCTCTGGTTTTTGATTCTGGGACTGTTTTTAGATTGTGATAGTTTCAACACAGGCTCATTCTAAAAACGTAGTCCCACGTACGTTTCATGAAGACTGCACATTATGTGGTCAGAGGTACGTATGGCTGTGTTTTGTTTTTTAAATGAATGCTACAGACATAGCTGGCCCTCCCTATAAGTGAACTAAATGGCTGCTTATGACTCCGCGGCCACTAGGGGGCCCCCACAACCCACCATGACTCGTTTCATTGCCTTCCCCATTTATATACCTCATTTATTTAGCAAATTGGACCGCAAATATTAAACGAAACTAACTCTATTCTTCAGGCGTAGAGAAAAACTGAAGGGAAAAATGATGACGAGAAGAGACAAGCACAAAATTATTTTTAGCATCGCTTTTAAGTGCTAATGATGATGTTAAAGACAATCTTGAAGCACATTTATCTAAAATAGTCAATTACAGATTAATAAGCGTCGTCTACTTATATGAAATATTTTATTTTTTCCTGGTTTTACAGACCCGTGCTTTTAGTCTAACACACATTTTACTGTAATGCAATACTGAAGTGTCTTTCACTGACATATTCTGCACACTGGTAATATTTTTCCTAGGACGTTTATAAAAGGTATGTCCTAATTGAATTAATCATAGTTTAATCTAAGCTCTGGACCCCGCATGTAAATCAAATGTAAAGAACAGGGAAGGAGACTGAATAAGGGAATAATAAAGTTTGTGTTTGGCTATTTCTCATTAACCCAGTATTTGTCCCCTACCTTTATCTTATATGTTTTTTAAATTAATATTTTATTATTTATTATTTATGGATCAATCTGTGCATTAACGCTAATTTATTATTAATATTATTATTACTATTATTATTATTATTATTATTATTATTATTATTATTATTATTTTTATTATTGAGTTTTTAATGAGTTCAGATTGTATATTATACTAAGTAATGCATTTAATTAATCCTTTTTCAGTGTCATTTCATTGCAAGGTTTTTGCTTTTGGAATTTATAAAAAAAATAATAATAATAATAAATAAATAATAATAAAAAAACTCAACTATCTTTTATAGAATCTTCAATCTGTTTGCTAAATTAACAGAATGTGTGTTAAACTCTCCAGAAGGATACAAAGTAGGAATCACTGCTCCCTTTATTAAAAATAGTTTAATCCTTCATTCTTGAAACTGGTAGTTGACAAAAACATTGGTGCAAATCATTCAGACAGTTATTAAGTAGAAGAAATCAGGCTTTACTTTTCAGTTTCATTGACTGTATTTAATAATTTAATAACCATTGTGGGGTGGTTTGCAATGGCAATCCTATTTAGAGCAAGATAGGGGCCCAAAATTATTCTGCTTAAGGCCTCCAAATGTACAGGGCCGGCCCTGGCTACAGGGCGGTGTGACGCCGTTTTTTTTTGCGTTTACCAGTTTAAGTGTTACCAAAACTACTTTTATTCTAGGAAAAAATAAAGCAAAAAAGACGTTCCACAGAAGAAAGAATATTATAGGAAATACTGAGGAAATCTCTCTTGCTCTGTTAAACATCATTAGGAAAATATTAGAAAAAAATTCAAAAGACGGCCAATAATTTGGACTTCAGCAGGATACAAGTTCAATCTAATGTACACGGTGGCAGATATTCCCACAGGTAAGGATCTGATCATAAAATTGCATGAGAGAACAGATTTACGGCGTAAAGCGTAGACAGCCATGCGCATCCTCTCCAGTCGGAGATAATAGTATCGCAGTATTATTGTCAAAAGTCACTCGGATATAAAACGAAAAAGTCAAATTATTCACTGCCATGAATTTAAGGGGAAATACTAATCTCCTGATGTCGCTGAACATGGCGCAACGGCTGAATAATAAGATCCGACTGCACGCGCAAACACGCATTTTCACATGCAGATCCCCAAATTACACGCTCCCCGTATTATTCATGACACCGTGCAAGAGGAGAAAGATATTGAGTTATCCTCTTATAAAAGCTTAGATGAAGTAATCAGACCCCGTCTGTCCTTATCGCTCCGCTACGGTCTGCACGTCACTGAATTTTTGCTATTTTGTCTTTTTTATTATCCCGCACTCTGAATTCCATCTTATTTCCTGAGGTGGATTCACTGATCCACAGCTGTACTGAAGGTTATTTGAGTTTGCCTGTCGCCCAGGGATATCCAATATTCACATTTCTGTTCCCCGCTGCTCCTGTTGACTCTCTCTCGTGGGAAAGTGAGAATGTGATTTCTGCCTCGTGGCCTGCCGCCGGGCATCAGATTTGACTCAGAGCGCCGGAGATTTCTGCGCTGTCTGCGGCCCATCACCTCTGCCCCCGGGTGTGTGTGGAAGCGCTATTTGTTTTCACGTTGTGGGGTTTTCCAGTCCGTGGGAGCTGCCGGGGCTCCGGAGATCGCTACGTACGTCTCTGAAGTCAAAATTCAGAGGCAGAGTTTAATACAGAGGTGTTAGTAAAAAACAAGATTTCTGAGGGTCGCAAAGCGAAGAGCACACAAAGAAAACATCGGTTATTTTTGAAGCCGCAAAGCAAAAAGCGCTCAGCAAATGTATTTTAAAAAAAGGGCTGATTCAGTGTGGAAGTCCACTATATTAGTCCTCTTTTTCAAATATTTCCCAAGCGATGTTTAACTGAGCAAGGAATATTTTCACTGTATTTCCTATAATATTTTTTCTTCTGGAGAAAGTCTTTTAGTTGGGCTGGAATAAAAGTAGCTTATCAGAATCCGAATCAGTTTTATTGCCAAGTGTGCTTCACACACAAGGAATTTGAAATGTTTCAAGAAGACCCAAAAACATGACGGACCCGGCCGAGATACGGATGTGTCTATTGTGCCGTGACTGTTGTTCAGTGAAGTGATTGGTGGTCTTTGAAAGGCGAGTTGTTTTTCGTTTATTTTAATATCCTGATTACAGTGACACATCCGTATCTCAGCTGGGTCCGTCATGTTTTTGGGTCCTCTTGAAACATTTTTGTTGTGTTATGTGGATGTTTGCACGTGTTTTGACCAATTTGCAGCGCGTTTCTTCTGTTGTTTGTGTTTTGACCAATTTGCTGCGCGTTTCTTCCGTGGTTTGTGTTTTGACCAATTTGCTGCACATTTCTTCCATGGTTTGTGTTTTGACCAATTTGCCGCGTGTTTCTTCCGTTGTTTGTGTTTTGACCAATTTGCTACGCGTTTCTTCCGTTGTTTGTGTTTTGACAAATTTGCTGCGCGTTTCTTCCGTTGTTTGTTTTGACCAATTTGCTACGCGTTTCTTCCGTTGTTTGTGTTTTGACAAATTTGCTGCGCGTTTCTTCCGTTGTTTGTTTTGACCAATTTGCTGCGCGTTTCTTCCGTTGTTTGTGTTTTGACCAATTTGCTGTGCGTTTCTTCCATTGTTTGTGTTTTGACCAATTTGCTGCGCATTTCTTCCGTTGTTTGTTTTGACCAATTTGCTGCACGTTTCTTCCATTGTTTGTGTTTTGACCAATTTGCTGCGCATTTCTTCCGTTGTTTGT
>CAIGQQ010006939.1:426390-457765 GCA_903798035.1 Danio albolineatus
AAGAAGAAGAAGAAGAAGAAGAAGAAGAAGAAGAAGAAGAAGAAGAAATGTTAAGCATTTGGCCCAATCGGCAACGGTCAGCTGGTTTTGAGATGGGCCGACCCCAATCAGAGGTTACGTGGACGTAATCAAAATCTGGCAAGACTGTCAAACAAACAGTAAGTGCAACACAAGCTAATAGTCAGAGATGGACCGTAACAAAGGAAATGCTGAAAAGCTCAGAGAAAGCAAAAAAAGGCTCTAAAATCAGACGCTGGCAAATGCATAAAATGAACTGAAATATTCTCGAAAGGTTTAAATTCGGCAGCTGCATCACAGGACAGTAGCGCGGTGGAGGAGGTAAGACAATAGAAAATATACTTCGAATTCATTATACTAAAATATACCAAGTCATTTTTCACACCATTCACGCTACTACTCTAAGTAGTGAATGTGTGTGTCCGTGGTTGGGGCTGTGTCAGTGTGGTAATGTGGGCTGGCGTGGCTTTAGTGCCAGGGCTGAATTTTTGTCCAAGTCCGCCCCTGGGCAAGCAAGAGGTGAAGGAGCAGAGTAAAACGACAGTAACTATTTTTTTACACTACAGAACAACAATATAATGCAGAACAAAAATACTGTCAGACATCTATACGCAAAAAGCTATTAATGGGCCAAACCACGCGGACTGGAGAATAGGCACCTCCACTTGCTCTAATGAGTATGGATGTAGCAAGTCACTATGAGCCAGTTGAATATCGATTAAAATATGTGACAATTCAAACCAGTAGAAATGTTGTATGAATCGCGATACATGTTTCCAACAGAGGGGGCGCTGTGTTTACAGGTGTAAACTGGATTTACCTGCACATCAGTGGCGAGCAAGAAGTGGGGCGGCTGAGAAAAATGACAGCGGTGAGGTAGAAAAATAAAAAATGGTGGCACAGTGAGTAGCACAATCGCCTCACAGCAAGAAGGTCACTGGTTCGAGCCTCGGCTGGGTCAGTTGGCATTTCTGTGTGGAGTTTGCATGTTCTCCCGGTGTTGGCGTGGGTTTCCTGAGGGTGCTCCGGTTTCCAACTCCAAAGACAAGTGCCATAGGTTAATTGGTTAAACTAAATTGTCCTAAGTGTATGTGTGTGAATGAGTGTGTATGGGTGTTTCCCAGTAATGGGTTGCAGCTGGAAGGGCACATATGCTGGACAAATTAGCGGTTCATTTCGCTGTGGCGCCCCAGATTAATAAAGGTATTAAGCTGAAGAGAAAATGAATGAATGAAATACACAGAAGGGATAATAACTCAGGAGGGCTAATAATTCTGACTTGAACTGTGTGAGCTGTGCGGTCTCCCCTTCTCAAGCTTTACATGGGAAGTCTGCGCCTCCCTTGAATCTTCCAGAAATGCAGTCTCAGTCACCATCCATCCGTGTCCTTCAGGGTGGATATCTCACTCAAAAGACAAAAAGCTAAAGAAATTCTCAAGTTAGTTCAGCGTCTCGTTAACTGCGAGCAGCAGACCTCACCTTCTTTGACAAGTCTTTGTTGGGCCGAACCGGCGCCGAGTGACAGGCCCGTTAGCCTCCAGTCTGGAGAATCTTGTCAGGCTGCCAAAGGCTGAGCTGCTACATGATTTGCAGAACTCATAAATGCTAAGCAGGGATAAGGCTGTTGCCACTGTTGAGGCTGGACAGGGTACCTGCTCTCTGCTAAAAGAGATCTCTTTATGGAGAGCCGACCCAGGCCTGTCAACTCAACACATTCTCAAAGGCAGAGAAAAATGATGACTTTTATAAAAGTCGTAAAAACCGAGGAACCGGCACAGTGAATACAGTATAAATTGAACCTAGCAAGAGACTTAGCAGAGGACATTATGAGGCACCGCTTTTTTATTTCCCAACAAGCAGGACCCTTCTGTTTTTCTTACTTACTTTCTGACTGCACTGGATTGGCAAACCATTTCAACAGATAAGCTCAAAAATACCAATCTGTCTTTTTTAGCTGACGCGTTTATGCTAAGCTACTTCATGTACATCTACTGTAGAACCTGTGGGTTTTGTCATCACCTTTTGAGGGTTTAAAATTCCGAAAGTTACAAACCTCCCTGGGGCATCAGTGGAAAGGGTGGTTAGAAACACAAAGCCTGTCATAATAATCAATATTTTGACTTATGCAATACTTGGAGATAGGCATGGGATGATAACCGTTTTCAAGGTATACCGCGGTTTGGAAAAGTCAAGGTCTTCATACCGCCAAAATTTTCTGCTATACCTTTCCTAGGGTATGTGCGCGATTTTTTTAACTTATGTTTTTTTGTTTGTTTGTTTTCAGGACAACAGTAAAAGTACAAAGATATTTGAGCCGTTTTAAATTGTAAAAGAAATCTGTGTCACTGAAACTAATGAAGACAGAAGGCAATGATTCATTTGAATTATTTAGCCTGACATGTTTACTGCTCCAAAATACTTTTAATGTTTCTAAATGTTCATATCTACAAATGCAAATTTACTAATACCAAACCATATTTTCCTGTTTTTTTTTTTTTTTTAGAAAGAATTTAGTCATTATTTTAATTTAAAAGGCCACGAAACACCAAAACCCATTTTTTGAGCGGTTGACAGTCATATATGTGTCTCACGCTGCTATAAACACTATGAGGACACATATTTCACTAAAAAGTGAAAATTGGTTGTTTTTGCATTATTTCGAGCAAATTCGTTCTTCCGGTTTGAAACGAGTTTTTGAAGCTGCGTCACGCCGATGAGATCCATGCGTGTATTCCAGCGTGCAGAGTGGACGTCTGTCCTGGCGAGAACATTCTGACGTCTCTGAGAGTGCGGCATTAATTCATGAGATAGCCTTTGTTCAAGCCAATCAGCCCGCTCTATTGTGTATGCGGTGCAACTAATTAATATGCACGAGAGCTTCGAAGACTGTGTGTACGTGTTGCAGTGTCCAGACGGCAGGGACGCCATGTTGTGCTTCTAAAACAAGTGGAAGAAGAAGAATTGTTTGGAGACACAGGTCGCCAGTGTTGTGTTTATGTGATGCAAGTAAGGTTTAGTTTACATTTTCGCTATGAGAGCGCAGCTGGACTCACACACGCGCGCTGAGCAACCATGTCACCACAATAACTGTTTTTTTTACAGTATAAAATACATTACACCTTTGGGTAGTCCTCAAAAAAATGACAAATAAACCAACTAAGTATGTGTGTGTGTGTTCTAAAGCTGAACAAAATGATTTCACTTATAAATGTATGCATATTTTGCTGCATGCTCTTTTTGTTCTCTTTTATAATTCCTGAACCTTATATCAAATTCCTTGTGATCTTGCTGCTCTCTTAAATCCCTTTTTATTTCTAATCCTACAGTACGTACAACATATAGAGATTTCCTCTCTAATTTACATAAAAGTCACTTAGGATGTGTAGGTTCTGCATAAACCAAAAAAAACTGTGTAGACAGAGTAGAGCCAAGATGGATCTTCAAACTCTTCCAACAAAGGAAAAGCCTCCAATGAGGAATGGGGAACCAAAAGAAAAGCTGCCATATATTTCAACAACAGTCTTGCCTTCAACCATGTTCATACTGCTCCTGACATTTACTCAAGGCCATTTAGAAAGCATTCTGATGCTAATTCTCCAGACCAATCACTTGACATGACAATTACTGTTGTGTTTTCAGACGGCCATAGAGAGAGGCAGTATCTGACCAAGCAGCTGGATCTTATGGGGAAAGCATCTGACCAAGCAGCCAGATCTCACAGGGACACATAACCATTTTATGTGTTGTTTCAAAAGTGGCAAATTTGCAAATTAATTAACATATACAAAAAATGTAAAAGGTGATTAGGTACTTAACTTGAGAAAAGTGAGTAAACCTTAAACGTTTAAAAGCGATGTTGATTTTACTTAAAGTACCTATTTTACCCCTTTTTCAACATTTAAAACAAATTTTGTGTCTCCAGAATGTGTCTGTAAAGTTTCAGTTTAAAACACCCATCAGACTATTTATTATAGCTTTCAGAATATTGAACTCTACTGCTCTGAATAATACGTAGCTGTTTTGGTGGCCTGTGCTTTTAATGTTGGGTCGACCTGCCCATGTTCCCACATGCCTGTCAGAATGTCTCCATTTCCGTCAGATAAACATCACTGTGACAGACATGAAGGAAGGATCTCACGTAACGTTTGTGAGAAATACTACAGTAAGAACTATACTATATAATATAATGTAATATAATATTTGATGTATCTGAGTGGAGTTAATTCAAGCCTTTCTGCAACGATGAGTCACACACAATGTCGTTTTTTTGTTGTTGTTTTTTTTGCATGACAAATGTGACAGGATACAGGTTAATATCCACTGCTGTATGGATATCCGTTAGGTTAATGTACAAAATAAACCTGATTTAATGTCCACAACCCAGGATTGAAGTGTTTTCTTTTATAATTGAACTGACATGCTGCTGTGGTGATAAAGACAGTAAAATCGCTGTAATTAATTACAAGCATGCACTGTTTTAAAACCTTTTAAACTTGTAAGACTCATTCTTGATCAGATTTGATGATAATTGATTATCACAGAGAGCTGAATAGATCTTGTACATGGGAATTAACTAAGAAGACATGTTAATGCACGCCTGTCTATCTATTTGCAGGGTTCATACAGATTTTTACTTCTAAAATTCCATGACTTTATCATGATTTTTCCAAGACTTTCAGGTAAACTTTCACGGCCTAATGTTTCATACAATGTCTACAAATGTGTGGTAAAAGAAAAACAATGCATGTTCAACTTTATTACAGCATATCGTAAAACATGCAACAATCCATTTAGTTTCAATTAATATTTATATCTATGTAAACGTGATTTAGATAATGCTTACACAGCACTAATAATGTAAGAGTATGCGACTGGCCAAGGACAAGCTGGTCAGAGGTTCCAATTGGTAAATGATTAGTAATTGATACGGTATACCCGTTATATATGGGTAGGGGGCAAATGGGTGTGATCGATAAGGGAAGAGGGTGGGGTGGTGGAATGGTTGTGCAAGGTGGGGACAGGAGATGTAATCGGTAAGTGAAGAGCGGGTTGGGGGGGGGGGTTGCAGTGTTGACCAATCGGTGAGTGAATAGCAGGGGGTAGGGATTGACAGGCCATCCCGGTGCTCCCTATGGCCAGTCCGCCCCTGCCTGTTATAGCTTGGAACTATTGAGTTGACTTAAATGAATTATGAACATAGTTCATTTACTTTAGAAACTGAGTAAACTCATTGCCTTAAGTTTCTTAAGCAAGGTAAACTAATTGATTTTCACAGTGTACGATCTAACCCCAAACCCTACCCCTCATTGGAGGATGAACAAATCGTACTAAAATGTACTAATGAGATCATATAAATGAACACAAATTAGCCACTATGTTCTAAACATTGTCGTGGCACTGAGTTGGACCAACCACAGGTGAGGAAATCCCCATATTCTCTCACCTGTAAAAATGACAACTATCATCAACGTGCTCAAATGATGGCGTAAGTGTGTGAGAGCTCTGCGAGCAAAGAAACAATGCATTACTCAAAGGGAATGCGCTCACCATCACCCTGGATCCCTTATTCCTCATAAACTCTCCATTGTGGTTTACAGGAACCCCAGTAAATGACCCCACTCTCCCTCTCATGCACTCAAAGCATTAAGTCCCTTTCCTCACCGGCGATGAACTGCGATCCATCAATATGGCGTGTCAGGAGGCTCGCGGATAGTAAAGTCTTCATTGGTGAAGATGGGAGCTTGCTTGTTGACTGGCACTATTCAGCATAATGAGATTTGACAGCTTCCACCCCCCGTCCAGCAGCTGTAGTGTATCACAGCATATGACTGAACGGATGCTCTCGCTCAATCTACTGGAGGTAGCCGAGTGTGAATGGATCATATGTTAAACGTTGAGGCCGGCGTAACAGCATTACCTGAGCCTTCCGCTTACATAACGCTCAAAATCCATTCCCGCCGTCTCTTCGTAAACATCCATGAGGAGTGGCAAGCGGGCCAGCGCAATCAAGGGTGGAAAATTGAGAAGTATGAAAAACCATTAACTTCTCTGACTCCACATTGCCGTACATTTTAACAACTTGACACCACGCCAGTCTACAGCCATTTGTCAACAACCGGAGGGGGGCAAGGCCTCTTTTCAAATGAACAGCAGTCACGAGAGTCGCTGTTAAATCCCTCCAAAGGGCAGCGCGGTGTTTGTGCGCCATCCAAGAGGCCACTGGGAAGACTGACAGGGGGAATAATTAGTTGGAACTGGCAAGTGCCAATAGTGGAACGTGTAGAAGAAAAAAAAACACCCTTTTATTGTAACATGTATGAGCGAGTTTGCAATAGATTTTGTGTAATTAAAGAACATGAAAGTCTGCCTAGCGCGCTTTAAAGCAGTGGTCCTCAACCCCCGAGCAAAATGTAAATGGGGCACACAAGAAATTATGAATTCAGGGCTCGGCAATAAAGATTCTCGGAACAGTAGACAGCATCATTACTAGCATTTAAGGTTAATTTGGCTGCAACTGTTTGTCAATTGCGTGCAAATAGGGTGCTTTTTACATTGAGACGTTAGCCCAGTTAACGCAGTTCGTTTTGCATATGCAAATCCCGCAACCGTGCTCGGATCCGCGCTAGATCAATCGCTCCGAGATCGCATGAATAAGGTGGTCTCGGTTCGATTAAAACGAACTCTAGAGTGGATCGATTGCAGTGGGAAAGCAAAACGATCCAACAAACTAACGAATCAGGTTATATCACAGTGTATTATGGTTGCGTGATAGCTATATATATATATATATATATATATATATATATGAAGAGAGAACTATGAGAATGGCGGGACGTCATTCCTACCGACAAACGTGTTTTATGACGAATACGAAAGTGAAACCATACTGAAACCATACTGAGTGCCGTTTATCCTTTAGTAAAATTGACAGAAATATACCACCTGACCGTTTTTCCATATTTTAATCTCATAATATTTTGTATTAGGCCTATTGTTTTGTTCATTTTTGCATTGACACCTCGAAAGAAAGATCAACATTGATCTGCTTCATGATCTGACTGCAGTCTAGGTTCATCTGTTATTTCTCTATATAATTTAAGCCTATAATGCATAATTCTAGCCAAGGTATTTTTAAAATAAATTCAATGGATAGATTTTTACAAAACATGACAAAACATTTATATTTGGTAGCGATGTCTGTGGGTGTCAAAATTAAAGTGCACATTTTCGTTGTATCTAAAGAAAAACTATGCTGAATTTTAAAAAAATGTATGTATACAATTATGTTTGGCTTTTGAATATAATTTAAAATATGTGGCAAAGAAATAGTTTAAACTTTAGCAGGGCAAGTAAAATTCTGAACCACTGGCCCAATTGTGCTAGTAGGAAATATCCTTAGTGTTGAACCCTGTCATTACTTCCGTTTTATTTATTATCTGAACCTGAAGGATCTTTTATTTTGAAAAATCGTTTATTTTGAAAAATGACAGTATTCTCTTGTTTACATCTACGTCTTTGGAAAGTTTCTTTGCGAAGAGTAAAAGGCCCAGTGAAGGACCCACAAACTGTCAAGGAATGGATCCACAATCCATTTGTCAACAAATGAGGTGAATCCAGCATTTCTGTGCAAGATCAACTGCTGGAGATCACAAATGACGTCTTTTTCACATGCAAGTTCGTTATTTGCAATGGAGCTGCGAGGCTTGCGTGCAACAGAATGCTGCGATCACACCACGAGTCACGTGACAAAAACTGACCAATCACTTTCACATTTTGTATGGAATATACACATTTAGGTAGACTAATTGTCTCAGACAAATACTGCAGTGCTTTTTAATTGTCTCCATAAATATCCTCTAAGAAAAACGGTTGATGGTTACCTAGCAATCAACGTACTCCCACCCCCCACCCTTAAAATTGTCAAGCATTGACCAGTCCGTGGTGATAAAAAGGTTGAGGAACACTGCTTTAAAGTACACATGACATCAACTATAACTATATTGATTTTGTGAGCTCGCATTGCTAGTTTCATGGTAAGCAATTCATCTTTGCATGTCATTAGGAAAAAAACATTTGTTTGCCCCTGTTATCTTTAATTGAACTCTGAAAATTCTCAGATTACGTCTGTTAGAGGTTTTGGGTGTGGCTAACATCCTCACGCCCCTCCAACTGTCAATTTTGACAACAAACAGAAATGGTGAGGAAGAGGAGTCTGTTAGGTTGTAATAACTCTCCCCAAACCCTTTTCCAGATCTTTCTGAACAAAATGCCTTCTTTGCATTCAATCAGCTTGCAGTAGAAAAAACAAGCCACACCCACTGTTTACTCATTTAATATTCAGTTACTCTAGAAACTCTGTCACAACACACAAAAAAAGCTCATGCAGACTTTAAGATTGAAACGTGCAGGCAATTTTCATGATTGCGTGAAGCGTCAATATTCTATGGATCAAAGCGAGAGAGAAGAGTCGCACGTATGGAATAAGAAAATGAACAGGGATCTGAGAAGCACTCCAGAATCGCACACACACACACAGAGAAACTCACTCGGTAAATAAAGCGACAGTCAATTACAATGGCCTGGCACAAAAGCCGTACCCAGTGGTTCAATTCAACAGGGAGAAATCTATCCCTCTATCCCTGAATAATTTTACACCTCAGTGCATACGAGACACACAATAAGGGAGGGGTTATGGAGCGAATAAGGGGAACGTGGGACTGGAGAATGGAGGAAAGAAAGAGAACGGGAGGGAGGCATACAGCGCTGGTTCTGATGGTACATAGGAGCTCGGATTATAGAGACGGTTAGTCCACAAGAGATCATCAAGAGACAGATTCATAAAGAAAAAGTGAGAAAAATAGTATCCATTTGCAGCTTCTGACTTGAAGGTAGACCTGAGAAGTCGACATGAAAAAGCTTTTGCAAACAATTTAATTTAGATGTCACTCTCCGAGACCGAAGGGGGAAAGCGGGGCAAGATCGATTGACTTTAATTCATTGGGATTGGATAAAGTGGTCTATATTGGGTTTCAGATCTTTCTTTGAACTGTATATATGAAATGCTTTAATATAAACTGTGCTAGGGCGGCATGGTGGCTCAGTGGTTAGCACTGTCACCTCACAGCAAGAAAGTCGACGGTTCGAGTCCCGGCTGGGCCAGTTGGCATTTGTTTGTATGTTTTCCCCATGTTGATGTGGGTGCTCCGGCTTCCGCCACAGTCAAAAGACATGCGCTATAGGTGAATTGAATAAACTAAATTGGCCGTGTTGTATGATAGTGTGTGAATGTGAGAGTGTATGGGTGTTTTCCAGCACTGAGTTGCAGCTAGAAGGGCATCTGCTGTGTAAATGCCTCATTCACTGCTTCAATCGCGGGTCTGTGTAGGTATATACAGCACAAATACAACCGGCCTCTGAGCAAGCTGAAAGGGGATCACGCGAGCGCTACTGATGCTCCTATTGGCTGTCGCTCAAGAAAGTCGCTCTTCATTTGCATAAAGTTTAAGGATTCTCAACTTTGTCGTGTCACTCAACACACACACCTTGTCACCAACAATTGTTGTCGCTCGCGAGGTCGCCGGAAGTTGCTCGCTCTCCTTTGAAATGAATGGTCACTTTGCCGCTGCGAGTCAATCGTAGTCTGAATGAGGCTTAAAACATATGCTGAAATAGTTGGAGGTTCATTCCGCTGTAAAAAGCCGAAGAAAAATAAATAAATGAATAATTAAATGAATAAACTGTTCTAAATGAACAAAAAACTGTGTTAGAAAGTGGACAAAAACAACATCCACGTTAAAAACAAAACAAAACAATGATTAATTCCAAGTGTGCTGACAAAAAAGAAAATTTACAAAACAAAATAAATACACACTTTTTTTTCAGGTTTAAAAAATAAAACTATATTTAAAAAATACATTAATCATATAGTCACTTGCGTTGAGAATCCCACACATTACAAATTCAATGTATTTGTTTATAATTTGTTTACATTTATTTTGTTTTTAGAAAGATTTATATATATACTCAAGAGAAAACCTAAAAAGATTTTTCAAAATAGGGAATGTTTGTAGAATTTCTGAAGGAAGCTGATACAAATCTTTTTTCTGTATAACTTTGTGTAACTAATCTTGTATCACGTGCTATTGATAAACATAGGTACAGTTGAAGTCAGAATTATTAGCCCCCCTTTGATTTTCTTCTTTCTTTTTGAAATATTTCCCAAATTATGTAACAGATTCAGGAAATTTGCACAGTATGTCTGATAATATTTTTTTCTTCTGGAGAAAGTCTTATTTGTTTTATTTCGGCTAGAATAAAAGCATTTAAAACAAAAATTAAAATATTTTAAGGTCCAAATTATTAGCCCCTTTAAGCTTTTTTAATACCCTTATACTAAATACCCTTTTTCTTCATTAATTTAAACCCTCTTTCTTTGCAAAGCCACGCACTAATGAATCATTGACAACAAGACGGTAAAAAGTGTATAAAGCACATAAATGGGGTCATTTTTTTGATTTCATGTTGACATGCTGACTTCAAACATCCCCTCAGGTTTCACTCAAATAACAAAAGCGCCCTGCTGCCTATTTTGCTGTTCTGGCTTCATGCAGCACATACATATAAGCACAACAGACACAAAACATTGAGAGATGCCTGGAGCGTTTTTTTACAATTCACTGCATCGGTCAGCACACGCTCGCTAGCATCTCTGCATTCCTTCATAGACCTACAGATGCACCTACGCCACAGACTGACTGACAGCAGCCTCTCCTCCAATTACTATTCCGATCATGATCCAGGCACCTTCACAAATCAGCTCCTTACAGCCCAAAGCCTCCCCGTTTGCAAAAACAAAGCAGCGTGACCTTTCCTTTCCCCCCCCTATCGCCTTCTGAGTTTCCATTTCCTCAAACATTTGCCTGCGCAGAGTCATCTTTAATTACCACGACAGGGGCCACGCGTTCCCCGTCCCAGACGCAAAGTAGAAATAAATGTTGTTGTTTTAACGTCTCTTCGTTTCTACTAATCAGGGAGCTTTGCTCTTCAGCTTGATTGGGATAATCTCTCAAAAACGGGTCGAAGAGCAAGCAAGAACTACACTCCAAAAATGACTTTTGCTGCTTGTTCAAACTACTTATCAAAAATGAGTTGAAACATAACTTTTGAGGGTCTTTTGGAATAACTGAATTGTTGTTATGTTCAGTCAACTTAAAATTGTAAAAACCATCAACGCAACCTAATCTATATGAGTTGGGACAACATGAAGAGATTGTGTGGAACCCAGCATTTTATACAGTTTACACTCAATTCTATTTTAATGAATGTAGATCTGTATAAAAAGACTGTAAATGAGCTGCACATTTGACTTAATTAAATTTAAATTCATATTCAATTTCAATTTTAATAAAATAAGTTAGAAAAAATAAAATGAGAATTAAAAATATTTGTTTGCTTTGCTTTGAGATGAACTGATGAAAAAATAACGTACAACTTAAAACACTGTGCAAAACTAGTTTAAAAAGTATTACTATGTAAAATTATTAATTTATTCATACATTACAATAATTTCAATTTCCTTTTTCAGTAATCTTATTATTATTATTATTATTTTTAAAGATTTATTTATTTATTTTTATTAGATAGGACAGTAATCAGACAGGAAGCGAAGTGGGAGAGAGAAAAGAGGGTAGTGTCGGGAAATAACCTCGAGCCAGGATTCGAACTCAGGACGCCCTGAAGTGCTTCTGCACCGTGTTACTGTGATAACCACTAGGCTATTGCAAAAAAAAGTCCTTATGCTTCATATTATGCTTTATTTTGCTATCATAATGTATTTCTTATATATTAAGAATTTATTCAAACGTTATAAAAGTTTAATTTAAAAAAAAAAAAAGCTTAACCATCTTGGAGCGTCAAACTGAGACTGAGCCACACAGAGAAGGGGAGGGGCTAAGTGGAGTGGGTGGGGTTATAAATAAACCACAGTGTGTCTAGAGTGTGTGATTGATTGTTATTATTATTATTATTAGTAGTAGTAGTACTATGTATTATAACTATTTTGAGTTGAAACAACAATTCTTAAGGTTTTTTAGGACAACTTAATTGTTTTATGTTCAATCCACTTAAATTTGTAAAAAAAAGCATTAGGTTAACTAAATCGATTTGTATTGGGACAACATAAAGGGATTGTGTGGAACAGCATTTTTTTTTTTCAGTTTACACCAAGCGGCAACCTCCCATTCTCCCTCGTGGCCACTTAAGTGACATGTAGGTCTCGCTGGTCACTGTCATGTCACCTCAGCTAATTCCGGCTGATTAGCTGCAGGACTCGGCATATACATCATATTTTTGTGTTGTTTTATGTGGCTTTACACAGTCAGTTGCCTTTTGGAATTTTTTCCTACAATTATCCGATAATATGGCATGCTGCGTGCACTTAATTATGCTCACTAACCATTCACGTGGCCTCCATTTCCCAGATGAGTGAAATGATATACCGTCTCTATAAATGTATTTGTTTTGCTTAAGACAATTTATCATTTCTAATTTTCTATATACCTGGAATGCACTCCAGAATCTGACAGACTGATTAGCTGTAGGCTCTAGAACAATTATCTGAAGCGTTGTCATACAGTGTTATGCCTGGATTTCATAAACAGCCTTGCATTTACTAACACAGACTATATTTGAAGTATTTGAGAGTTATTTGCGTTTGCCTTTTGTAGAAAAACATAATGAGAACAATGTTTAGTGGCTCAATGTATTACAACAATGCTTTTTAAAAGACTAAACACTTCATTGATATAGTCTACAACCAAGCACATGTGGTCAGAACACAAACGAGTCGCAGGTAATGAAGTATTAAGTTTTTCTCCCAAAGAAAAGCCCACCTAAGCAAAATGCTAGTAGGTTTCTGTAGCTCCACTGAAGCTCCGCCTCTTTGCCTTTTTTTGGTCAGCCCCGGTTGGTGCGATGACACGTGACTAAAATGATGACGGTTGGCCACGCCTACTTGTAGCTTCATTTGCGCTCTTTAGAAACCTATGAGTGACATCACGGATACTACATCTATATCTTTTACAGTCTATGGTTTACACTCAAAAAAGGACTTGTGCTGCTTGTTCTAACTACTCATTTAAAATGAGCTAAAACAACACAAAGTTTTTCAGGGGGCACAACTTAACTGTTTTATGTTCAATCCATTTAAATGATCAAAACCATTACATTAACTGAATCTATTTGTATTGGGACAACATTAAGGGATTTTGTGGAACCCAGCATTTTTTGCAGCGTATAGCAAGAGAAAGTACACTCTAAAAAACACAGTATTAAAAGCTACCCAAATTGGGTTGTTTTTTTAACCCTATTGCTCGGTAAATATAGGACAGAACACATCAGGGGTTCAATTAACCCAAGTAATTGGGTTATTATTTTTAACCCCAAAAATGGGTTGTTTTTTCTACTCAACAATTGGTTATTTTTACTTAAATAACAGTTTAGTTTGACTTAATTAATAGGTTATATTTTCAAATGTAATTTTTAGCTTTCTTTTAAAATCATTAACCACATAAAAAAAAAAAAACAGGTGAATACTGTATTAGCTTTATTCATTTTTTTGTTCCATTACATTTGTTCAGCACATTACACTTTGTAAATACACTTTACCTGAGAGATCATACAAAACTAAATACAAATTATGAACTGCTTTCGAAACAATTCATTTCATATTTATGGGTTGCCCGTAAACATTTATAATAATATATATATGTGGCATGGCAGTCAGCCCCTGCTGGGAGTTGATTTGACCCAAGGAGCTGGGTTGATGTGCCTGTGTGGTGCTAGGGTTGCATTGATTCAAGTCTTAGAAATTATTACCCAGAAAATAACCCAAGTTTGGGTTACATAGCACAACCCAAAAACTACCCAAGACTCTGAAAATAACCCCCAAAAATTACCCAAATGCCTCAACCCAACATTTGTGTAGAAAAAATAACCCTGTATTTTTTAGTGTACAAGCATCTCACTGCATTGACAGTTAAAAAAAAAAAAAAACAAGTCTGCATAATTTGTTTCCACAAGAGGAAATGTATTAAAATAAATCTCATAAACATCAAGAGGACTGGCTTTTTCTGGCTTGAAGAATGAAATCAGACTAATCAGCATTGTGCTAATCCTTTCAAGGAAGCTGTAATCCCCGGGATAGCGAGACATGGCTAAACCCACTCCGGAGGGGATCCGGTGGATTCTTTTTAACAAGCACGATTACGCCAACAGAGCGACCACATGTCAGAGTAACGTTTGGGCAGGGAGAGAAAATAAGGGCAAAGTCTGTTTGTGCAGATGTGTCATAATCAGTCAGACTTATGCACAGACTGAACGAGAAAAACACGAGGCGTTCAAACTGATGGCCATTTGCAGTGACAGCGCAGCGTTTTTAATGAGTGTTTGCAATTTCAGGTGACAAACACATCCAACAAACTTCGGCTGTTTTACAGAAATGTGCAATGCAGGGTTGCAGAGCACAAAAAAACTTGATTTTAAATTAATTCTTTAGGTATTTAGATTAGAACTGATTGCCGAACAATTCAAAATGAGATTAAAATGAGAAAGTGACGTCAGGACAAACTTTTAAACAAGGCTTCATTTAGCCAACATTCTGATGATTATGCATTGAGACGTTGCTTTTATGCCAAGTGACTTACGTTGAATTGAATGTACACATTTGATCAGTTTTTGCCTCACTGGGAATCTAACCCACAGTCTTGGAGAGGCTAGTGATAACTTCAGCTACGGGAAGACTACAAGCTAGAGGTTTGAAATAAAGAAAAATAATTGACAATGGACTAACAATACTTCTAAAGAAGATGAAAATCTAATAAGAATGAAAATAATCGCCAATTACCATCACTACCCACATAGCAAACGGACTTGGCCCAAATGTGGCCTCATTATGGAACTGCTGGCGTGTTGCCGGCACTGGCATGGATAATGTCAGCAAGAACGTGGGCCTTGCATGGCATGATGGCAAACTACATTTGGGCCAGTTGTGGATGGGGGGTATGTGGCCCAGATGAGTGTAGCGTTTGTTCACATTGTTTAGGAATCATTAGGCTGGGTTATGGCTCAGTTTTTGGGGTTTCTGGTTAAAGTATAAACATATAGATGAGAATCGGTACTAACATAAACTTGTTTTGGCCCATTTCAGGGCCAGTTAAGGGTGATAAATTGGCTGAGATTCAGGCCGGTTATGACCCATGTATGGCCCTTGTGGCCACTACAGGACAGTCATTCTTTGCGGTACTTGGGCGGAGGGAAAAGTTATTTTGTGGCCTGGAGCTGGGCCAGAAGACATTTGATATGTGGGTGCATGTTGCAACTAAATTTAACCCACATAGCAAAATTTCTCTGGCCCAGATCTGGCTCACACAATCAGCTTTTACTTGGCCCACATGCTGCAGTGAATTATTGTACATGACTGGACTAAGTCTGGCTTCCAGACAATGGCCATTCATGTGCCATATCTGGCCCAGCTCAGGCCCAGTTATGGGTTATTAAATTGGCTGAGACCTGGGCCAGAAATGGTCCATGTTTGGCCCCTTCCTGGAAGCCAGACTTGGTCCAATCATGTACTGTGGGTCAGAGAAATTTTGCAGGTCAGAAAATTTTGCTATGTGGGTAGCTTAAGAAATTGACCTCTGTGTACTGGTATATACACTGGTAAACTGAAGCATTTTAAATCGTTAGTGAGTAAACTGAGTTTAATATAAAAAGTACAATCCATAATGTGATTTAAACCCTTAATCTATTAAATAATTATGAAATAATTGGCAAATTCCATGACTTTTCATGTTATACTGTCAATTTCGTATACTAGATTCTCCACTTTGTAAACCTTAGAGCCCTATAAGTGTAAATAAAAGCATTCAGCCCTAAGAAATCATAACTCTGACACATTAATAACAATTAAATTGTTTATAAAACAAAGACTTTTATTTTACATTGGATTATTTAATTACTGTACACATAAATACAGATCGACTCAACGGAAAGCAATCAAACGCTGTTTATTTAATTGGTATCTTATCTTTCTTGAATTTATCTAGACTTGTAGATTGTTTCTCACATTTTATCCATTTGTACTACATCCATATGAAGATAAAACAATCTAATAACAATATAGCTGACTGAAATAATCACTAACTACCATAATAAGGGATTGACCTCTGTGCACTGAAAAAAAATATTCGAATCTGGTACCTTGTATTTACTATCTTTTTTTTATGTTAAGTGGCTGTAAACACTTTATTCGGGCTGAATTTAAACAAACAAATTAAGTTGAACATTATTAAATGTAATTTGTTTGTTTAAATTCAACACTAATAAATTGTTTGCAACAGTTTTGCAGACAATTTTTTTTTAGTGTGAGCTTAAGTAAACAATAGATAAACACTGGTAAACTGAAGTATTTTGCTAGTGAGCAAACTTCATTATTTTTCCCTTCGGTTAGTCTCCATGTCAGATGTCACCACAGCAGACTGAACCGCCAAATATTCCAACATATGTTTAACACAGCGGATGCCCTTCCAGCAACAACCCAGCACTGGAAATCACCCAAACACTCATTCACATGCACTAATACACTACAGCCAATTTAGTTTATTCAGTTCACCTATAGCACATGTGTTTGGACTGTGGGGGAAACCGAGTGAGTAAACTTAACAGTTTAATATCAAAAGTAGAATCCATATGGTGCTTTAAACCCTTAATTGGTGAATTAATGATGATATAACTGCCAAATTCAATCACAACAATTCAATTCATCTTAATTTCTGTAGCGCATCTACAATATAGATTGTGTCAAAGCAGCTTAACATAGCTTATAGTAGGTTGAAACAGTGTCAGTCCAGATTTCAGAGTTTAACTTCAGATTAGTTCAGTTCAGTGTGGTTTAATTTTCACCGTCCAAGTCCAAACACTCAAAAGCAAATCCATCAAAGCGCAGCTCCATACAAGCCAGTGGTGAGGACATAACTTCACCAATTGACTAAAGTGAAAGAAGAAAAAAACCTCTTGAGAAACCAGGCTCAGTTGGGCACAACTATTTCTTCTTTGGACAAACTTCTTGTGCAGAGCTGCAGTCTAGGCGCCGGAGGCTAGAGATTCATGTTATACTCTAAATTCTGTATACTGGATTCTCAACTGCAGTGACTTTCACACTGTGTAAATAATAGAGCCTTATAATAAGCGTGAACGCCCCTTGAGCCTCCAAAAATCAACCATGAATCAAAAAATCCAAGATGTATACCTTCAGTTAGTCATGTCCCTGTCTAAACAAGTACAAAAGGGTCAAGAACAAAAAAAGCAACACATGCGGTTCTTGCTAAAACTACATTATTTGTTGTAATGGAAAGTGAAGCGGCGAGCTTGGCTTGTTTGGGCGACAAGAGACCCTTCCACTCGGCAGAAGCCAAAGGTGTGCTTATACAAACACAAACTAAATTTCCCCAGCATTCTCCATAGGGTAAGGGTTGAGAAGTAGCATCTGCTTCCTTTGATTATGTGAGGAGAAACTTAGGCGGACCGGAAAAAGAAAAGAGCCCCAGAGGAGAGGGGTATTGCCAGCTAAGATTAAGGCAGGGTAACCACTTTCCTGGCACTTATCGCAGGGGTAAAGCTGGATCCGTGATTCCAATACCTCGATCGAAATATGAAAAAAATGCAAGAGGGAGAAAACGGAGAACTTTAAAATAAAAGAATCGTGGCGTGGGAGCTCGACAGGACAAGGACTCGCACACTGCAGCACTTTTCGGCGCCGCTTAAAACTTTTAGATGCACAGTTTGTCATCTGGGGCAGATTATGGAGAAATGGCGCAGACACAGCATCTCTTTGTAAGTGGGTAAAGCTACAACGGCCAAGGCTACTCAAGAGTGCTAAAATGAGAGAATATTGTTCACCTTGACAGGTTTTTCATCCCTGCTGCTAGAGAGCGACTTATGAATCTTCTGGAGATATCAAAGCGGGGAAAAAAAAAAATAGCGATCGGCCCAAGCGATCTACATTATAAAGAGCAAACCCCAGGCTTCTGCATTTGCAAAGTCTACAAAACATGGGGATTTTGTCATTGAGTCAAGGTAATACAATTCAATCTTCAGCTTACCAGATCAGCATGTAAGCTCCGTGCCATCCTCCGTGTTTGCCCCTAACATTCGGTACACACACGCATTGTGATTTTCCACGCCCTCCTTTATCCTGGGGAATTGTTTCGCTGAAGGTGGAAGAAGGTCTAACAAAGAGCTTAGATTGGTCAAACAAATGACAAAACCCCGCGTACATCCCTCATTCTCTGTCTATTTTTTCTTCTTCAGGGAACGACTGCATGCTTGACAGGGAAAAAAGACGCCCGTGCTGAAGGACACTTTGTCAATAAGTAATACCCACGCTGTATTAGCTGCATATTTAGCCATGAGAATTCATCTAAATTGCTTTCAAGCAAAAAATCATTTAGCGAAGCATGCTTCAGAATGGATCGCTGCGTCTTCTTCGTGTGACATTCAACCGGGAATGTGAACTTTGAGCTCTGTTAAGAACAAGGATAGCTTGCTATCAGAGTCATCTGCTATACACTGTAAAAAAAATAATAATAATATGACAAAAAGCCATCACAACAGAAGCTTTTACACTCAAAAATATATTTCTGCTGCACTCAAAAAAGGATGTTTGCTGTTTGTTCAAACTACTTATGTAAAATGAGCTGAAACAACGCAATTCTTGAGGCTTTTTTGGGACAACTCAATTGTTTTATGCACAATTCCACTTAAATTTGTAAAAATAACAACAGTTAACATTCAGTTTGTGTTAGGACAATATAAAGGAATTGTGTGAAACCCTGCATTTTTTACAATGTATGTTACTTCAACTTATTTGAATAGGTTTTCTTTTTTTTTTTAAGTTATAGACGAATTACCAACCTACATCAAGACGTCACATGGGTTCAACTGCGCATACCGATTGCAAAAAAAAAAACAGGTTGCAATAGCAAGTCGCGTTGTGCGGTGGGATGCCAAATTGGAAAGATCCTAAAATAGAAAACATATATTGTACCGTACACCACACTGCTTTTAATGCCAACCGCAGACGTCCTGTAAATGCAAGTGCTCCTGTTTTTTTCTGCAACCTAGATGCGCGCATCCTGAATGTTTACAAACCGGTATTTCGTCTACACAAAGTGACTGTAAAAAGTGATTAGCTACTCAAAGCGAGTAAACCAATTGCCTTAAAAACAACAAGTTGACTTCACAAAGATAATGTAAGTAAACCCAATGTAACGTGGAACTGTTGACTTAAATTTTATAATTATGCTAATGTACCCAACTAATCAAATAATCGCTTTTTACAGTGCCAGATTATTTTAGCTTGTCTGTTTTCAAATAATTACTTTAATTACTACAATAATATATATTTGGTGCTTCAATAGGTTTGTAAAATCTACATTTATAGCCTGTATTGAATTAAGAAGATACGCTGGAGTCTGGAAGAGCAGATTGTAAAAACTGGAAAGAAAAAAATACAATAAAAGAGTATTGGAAAAAAGTGATTAGTTCACTTTTGCTTTTTTTTTGCTTTTTTAAAGGCAAGTACAATTAGCATAATTATAAAAATTAAGTCAACGTAACAGTTCCAAGTTACAATGGGCTTACAATATTTTTGTAAAATCAACTTGATGCTTTTAAGGCAATTGGTTTGCTCGCTTTAAGTAACTAATCACTATTTACAGTGTAGGGCTGGGTGATACAGCAAAAAATGATCAGGAAATCATGTTTCATATCATTCAGTATCGATAATTATTGAATTTTTTTTTACAATGCATTTAGGAATATTATGATTTTTTATTTAACCACTTTATTTTAATTTACCAACATTACCAAGGCAAATAGTTTTAGTAGTCAACAAAAAATTATGATATCCTGTCTCATGTCTTTTAATAAAAACAGAATCTTAAACTTGATAAATTAAATGTTAGAAGTGTGTGCAATGGTAAAGTATAAAAACTGAACAAAGCAAACTTCAAGGTAGATCAACATCTCTAAGGTGTCAATGATAATAACGGAGTAAACCTCAAACTGTCAACAAAACAAATTATGATAATCAAAGCTGAGCTTTTAAGCAAAGCAACCAACCATCATTATTCAAATACATGTAGCAGTTTTACAAATTGTGAAGTTGAATGACTACATTACCACTATGCTAAAAAAATAATAATAATAATAAAATCAGATGGTGTGCTAGTGGCTGAGATGCACAAGAAAAGAAACCAAAAGCCACTCTGGCAACATCCTTACATCCTTTATTTAAAATCTCCTCACTGCTGCTATTCACAGCACTTATATTTGTGTGTGTAATTCTGACCTGAGGTGGCGATGACAAAACCCAACTCGAGTCTGTTCACATATCGTGTCTAAAAGCACGAGAAACGTAGGCGAATAGATTCTTTCACCAATTACAATGCGCTTTGAGCTCATGCTCCCCTGGCGTCTGTGGTAACTAGTTGACCATAAACCGTTTTCTCAGAGGATGACAAACAGACAAACCATTGCTGCAGCTCCGATACAAGCTTTATTTATGGGAAAAAAATCCAAAAAGCACTGCAGAGTTTGGATGCTCTGTGTTTGTCTGAGGTAATTAGTCTGCAGTTACTACTATATTCCAAGAGTACATGCAAAGTGTGAAGCAGACTGGTTCGTTCTAGTTACACAAAGCACAGTCCACCATGTGTGCGTTGCTCCCTATTTGCGAGCCCTGCGCCTCGATTAGGAATAACCCTAGGCTTATTTGTTCCAAGGCACACAGTCAGCACACACATTTTAATAAAACTATAGAGCTTCATACCAAAACTTTATAAATCGCACTATTTTTTATGGTTAATGTCGAGGGTGTTCGGTCAATAAATATCAGCCCAGCCCTAGTTTAACTTCATATTATTAGTCAGTCTGACTGAAGTAAGTTGAGTTGACTAGAAATGATCAATTGATTCAACCAAAAATTCAGGCAGTGCATTTTATTTTTGTTTTTTTACAATGTACACTGTGGAGGTGTTCATCTACCTTTACTGTCAAAAACCGAGTAAACTGCTAAAAGCAATTATTCTTGACATCTGATGCAACTTCACATTGTACTGTGATTATTTCTAGGCTTCCTTCAGATGGTTCTTAGGCACAACATTCGCTCGTTCGGTAATAACAAAGCAACTCTTCAGGACTCCCAGTGGTGTGCGGTAAAAGTATAGGAGAGCTATCATACACTTGCTTTTTTCTAGGTATTTAAAATTAACAGCAGGGGGTGTAAGAGCAACCGACGGTGAGAGACAGAGCGAGGGAAAAAGAGATAAAGACAGGAATTGACTTTTTGCCATCCCCCAGCGTTCACCTTCTTCCTGTGTTCATTACAGCACCATTATCGTTTTGATATTTTCCCCCTCCTTTCCAACATGCTGTCGGTTTCGTTCTTTAATGTGGTCATTCTGCTACAAGAATTCGTCAAGCGAACAGACATTCGTGTCATTACCTTCAATAAGGGTCATTTCCTCTTATTGAGGGAAAAGGCAGAGATGTGGATGTTATATGACTGGTCAACACAAATGCAGACCATCCACCCTGCTGCCATTCCTTCATTTATTTTTAGTCTGCTTAGTCCCTTATTTATCAGGAGTCACCACAGCGCAATGAACCGCCAACTATTCTAGCATATGTTCTTCCACCCATACACTCTCTCATTCACACACACTCATACACTACGGCCAATTTAGTTTATCAATACACCTATACCACGCATCTTTGGAGTTTTAAAGAGTTCATCAAGACTTTTTGAATTCATCTTCAATGCCTCCTCCATGTTCCCCTGACATGCTCAATAATGTACATGTCTGGTGACTGGGCTGGCCAATCCTGGAGCAACTTGACCTTCTTTGCTTTCAGGAACTTTGATGTGGAGGCTGAAGTATGAAAAGGAGCACTATCAGCTGAAGAATTTGCCTTCTTGTTTGTAATGTAAAGGGCAGCACAAATGTCTTTATAACTCTGCAGATCTCTCACACGCTCCATCTTGAATATAACCCCAAACCATTACTTTTCTTTCACCAAACTTGACTGATTTCTGTAAGAATCATGGGTCCATGTGGGTTCCAATATGTCTTCTGCAGTATTTGGGATGATTGGGATGCAGTTCAACAGATGATTCATCTGAAATATCTACCATCTGACATTTTTCCAAATTATCAACTAGAACAGTGGTTCTCAACTGGTTTGGCCACGGGACCCACATTTTTACATGGTCATCAAGCCGCGACCCAAATTTTTAGGAACTGTAATATAATTTTAGGAATTATTATTAATTTGTATTTATTTGTTAACATACACAAGTAGTGAAAGAAAAATCATGAGAAAATCAGCAAGAATTACAAATAAACAATATTTTATTGCTGACATTTAACAAAATGTATCAAATTATAGAAATATTACAAAGTAAAAACGACAAACACTGTAAACAGTGGTTAGGGTGAGAAAAGGTTGTTACCATAAACAAAACTGAACTGTTAATAAAACATTAACACTGATCCTGATGAACCGAACAAACCAGCAAATTGTAAAATGATTAAAATATTCATAACCATTTTTACATCTAATATGAAAGCAATTATAAACATCTGTTTCACTTAACGGTAATTTGGGAAGATAATGAGATAACTCAGGATGTGCTTTACTGATGTGATAAGATTTTCAAACTCAGGAGTGATGGTAGGCAGTGCTACCCGAAGATCGTGCTCTATGTCCCACCTGTTTCTCTGCTTTGACTCTGCACCAAGGAAGAGAAGCCACTTTCACGGATACATAGTTCTGAATGGGATTAGTTTGATCGCACTCTCAGATCGCGAAAACTGAGAGAGGCTTACTTCACTGAATGTCTTTTTCAGCATCTTATCACGACAATTCCACCAGCTGACTCTCTATGTTGCTCGGCAATGTGACGCGCACGCGCATTTCAAAATAAAAGTCCGGTATATGCAAAACAAGTTAGAAATTAAACTTTTGTTGTTGTTTTTTGACCACACACTCCGCGACCCACTGAAAATGTTCCCGCGACCCACTTTTGGGTCGCGACCCACCAGTTGAGAAACACTGAACTAGAAGTTATTATTTTTTGCTCTTACAACTGGCATCGACGAAAAAGACTTTTGTCAGGTATTGTAACTAGCACACCTTGTGTGAATTGCCTCTTCTTACTGAATCGTTGAATGCCTCCTAAACTGCAAGTCACTTTTGACAAAAGCATCTGCTAAATGACTAGATGTAAAATAAAATACTGCAATATCAGATTTTTCTAATATCACGCACTGTAAAAATGCAGATTTTCCAGCCTTATCTCACGAGCAAAACGAAAGCATTTTACGTTTTGCCAGTTTAATGGCTAATTCGTACGAATTTGTACGAGTTCCGTCGTACTAAAATGTACGATTTAAAAAAGGAGGCGTGGCACCCAACCCCACCCCTAAACCCAACCGTCATTGGGTGATGAGCAAATCGTACTAAATTGTAAGAATTAAATCAACCCAGGCTCATTGTGAAAACGTAGTCCCACAAATGTTTTCTGGAGACCGCACATTACGTGGTCAGAGGTACGTATGGCTGCGTTTCATTTTTTTTTTAAATGAACACTACGGGGCGGTGTGATGCCGTTTATTTTCGTGCTTACCAGCCGACCGCTCGCCTCGTGTGGACGACTTTCCGGCTGCAAATAGTTTGTCCCGTTAGCTCGCCGTGTTTGTCGCCGAACTCGAGACGCAGAGAGGAGTTGACCACGACGACGGGGTTCGAGTTCGGTGAGGAGTGCTTTCAGAAAGCAGGTAAGACATAAACCGAATCCAAATAATAAAAAAAACCCAGTAAATAACTGGGGGAGAATGTGGTAAAGTGTGAAAATGTGGTAAAAATGAGACGAGGGCTTTTATTTTAGGAGACGATTGCTTTTTTGAAAGTTGTTGGTTGGATTTAGGGAAGTGCGTAGGTGGGTCAATGGAAAAAATTTTGGTTGGGTTTAGGGAAGAGGGAGAGTGGGTCAGTCGATTGGATGGTCAGTCAGTCATTCAGTCAGTCAGCCAGCCAAACAGTCAGCCGACAGCACCCTCTGGTGGGTTTACATGAGAACAGCAGGCGTGAATGGCACTCGCGAGAGACATTTAAGATCTCAAAAAGCATCCGCAGCGGCCTCTCGTGGATTTGCGAAAACAAAAAGTGCAAAAAGACGTACCTCCCGGGACGTATTCCGCAGCCTCCAGAAACATACTCAGGACAACGTTCTCAGAATGAGCCTGGGTTGAATTAGATCGTACGAATTCATACGAATTAGGCAAGGCAAGGCAAGTTTATTTATATAGCACATTTCATACACAGTGGCAATTCAAAGTGCTTTACATAAACAGGAGTAAAATTTAAGTATAAGAAAATAAAAACAGATAATAAAAAACAGATAAAAACAGATTAAAATGAGTTAAAACAAGTTATAAAAGAATGAAAAGAAAAGAAAGACACAATAGTGCGATCTGTCGGACGCAGCACAGTGCTCATTCAGTAAAGGCACAGCTAAACAGATGTGTTTTCAGTCTTGATTTGAATGTGCCTAATGTTGGAGCACATCTGATCATTTCTGGAAGCTGATTCCAGCAGCGAGGGGCATAATAGCTGAATGCAGATTCCCCCTGCTTTGACTGAACTCTTGGAATTTCTAGTTTATATGATCCTAATGATCTGAGTGATCTGTTAGGCTTGTATTCAGTGAGCATATCTGTAATGTATTGGGGTCCTAGGCCATTTAGTGATTTATAGACAAGTAATAATACTTTAAAATCTATTCTGAATGTAACTGGGAGCCAGTGTAGAGACCTGAGGACAGGTGTGATGTGCTCTGATTTCCTGGTTCTGGCCAGAATCCTGGCCGCAGCATTCTGGATGAGCTGCAACTGTCTGACTGTCTTTTTGCGAAGTCCAGTGAGGAGGCCATTACAGTAATCCACCCTGCTGCTGATAAAAGCATGAACAAGTTTCTCTAAGTCTTCACTTAGCCACTAAATTAGCCACTAAATCAAAAGTTACGAGCTGCCGTGAGATAGCGTTGGATTTTCACACGATTCCATAGTGTCGTCGGAAGGTTAAGTGAAGTTTATTTATAAACTAATTTCGAGAGGATTACATGCTTATGATTGCTTGCGGCTGGTCATATGCAATTTATGATTCACCAATCAGACGATTCCTAAGCCACTATAAATACCCTAAGTTCCATATCACAGCCATCTTCGTTTTGAAGAATCCCCTTATCCACCCCAACTACTACACCTTTCCTAGATGGGCGGCACGGTGGTTAGGCCTTTCGCCTCACAGCAAGAATGTCACTGATTCTAGTTCTTACCAAGCCACTGATTCTAGTTCTTACTCTAGTTCTCCCCATGCTCACGTGGGTTTACCCCGGTTTTCATCCCACTGTCTAAAAACATGGAACTTAATTGACTAATCCAAATGGGTTCCATAGACATGCTAGGAGGTAATTATCACTTAAGAGCAATCATCTGTTCTGTACAGCAGGAGAGTTCTCGAGATCTACCTGAGCTCAAACTCCCCTCTCGCCTTGCAAACAGGAGGGAGCCCCGGGCTCGAGGATCTTATGAGCTCAGGGCTCTCTCCTGGGACAGCATGCCAAACAAGCTTTATAATCAATCATCAGCTAAGTGTGGACTCTTGAATCCTTTTTACAAATTTAAGTTGATTGCATATAAAACAATTAAGTTGTGCCCCCAAAAAACTTTCATTTTATATAAGTAGTTTGAACAAGCAGCAAAAGCCTTTTTTATCAAAGAGTGTAACGACATATATCACAATGTTAGATTTTCTCCAATATCGTGCAACCCTACGATGCATGCAGAAAAAAACGGAAAAAAAAACACAGGCTCGGACATGAGCTGTGCTTGTTTGTATGACCTGATGTCTCATTCGGGCCCTGCTAGAAGCCTCATTATACCTCGCTGCTGGTCGTTGGGAGCATGGCATTCAGTCTGACACTGGAGCTGAAGTCGGCGCTGTTTAGGATCTCGTTCTCATTAAGAGCTGTGTGTGTCACTAGGGAGACTTTCTGCTCCTAACAGCCTCCAAAAGTAGCTGCGCTTCAACTACGGCCACACAATGTCTCCATCTGCAGGGAGAGCCTACACCTCCTCCTTCCATCTTTCTTTGCTTGTCCATATTGTTTGTCCTTCACTCTTTTTTTGTAATCTCCAAGCAGGTCTGTGTTTGTTTCGACAGTCAGATGTGTTTAGTTTGGACAGCGACAGGAATGGTGAAAGCAATAGCGCTAGTGACAGTAACAAGTTTCTCATCCTTGAGAGGATGTGAAATTGGGAGCGAGTCGCTGCAGTCACGAACATGTCAGATTTGGCTAATTCTCTCGGAGCCAATATGTCCTAAGTGCACATACAGCAACAAATAGTGGCTCTTATGGGTAATCACAGATTAAGCATATCTTCCCATCCCCTTACTAATTGGTAGTTTAAAAAACATTTGTAAAGTACTTTATGTCATTAATATGATATTTGTCTTTGCAAATAGGAATATTTAAATTTAGCCATCAGGAATTGATAGAATGGTGTTTTTTGGCATTGAAATTATGTTTTTAAATAAATAAATAAATTTCAGTATTTTAAATGTTATTTAGATTAATAGTTCACCCAAAACAGAAAATTCAGCCTTCATTCATTCATTTATTAATTTTCTTTTTGGCTGTATCCCTTTATTAATCTGGGGTCCCCACAGCGGAATGAACCACCAATTTATCCAGCATATGTTTTACGCAGCGAATACCCTTTCAGCTGCAACTAATCACTGGAAAACATCCACACACACTCATTCACACACATATACCATGAACGATTTTAGCTTACTCAATTCACCTATACCATGTTTTTGGACTTGTGGAGCAAAACAGAGCACCCAGAGAAAACCCACACAAACACGGGGAGAACATACAAACTCCACACAGAAACGCCAACTGACCCAGCCAAGGCTTGAACCAGCGACCTTCTTGCTGTGAGGCGATTGTGTGCCACCGTGAGGCCCCTTAGTCATCATTTACTTCAAAGATATGTTTAGCTCTTTTCCGCTGTACAACACAAAAGTTGTTTATTTTGAAAAATGTTAGAAACCTGGAACCACTGACATCCAAAGTATTTGTTATTCCTACAATGGAAGTCAATGGTTACAGGTTTCTAACGTTTTTCAAAATATCCTTTTTGTAGTTCAAAAGAAAAAAGAAACTCCTTCCCAATCATCACAAATACTGCAGAAGATCTATTTGAGCTCGCATGGACCCAAGATTCTCACAGCGATTAGTCAAGTTTGGTGAAGGAAGAATCATAGTTTAGGGTTACATTCAGTAAGAGGACATGCAAGAGATCTGCAGAGTGATTGGCAACATCAACAGCCTGAGGTATCAAGACATTTGTGCTGCACATTACATTACAAACCACAGGAGAGGGCAAAACTTTCAGCAGGATAGTGCTCCTTCTCATACTTCAGCCTTCACAAAGTTCCTAAAAAGCAAAGAAGGTCAAGGTGCTCCAGAATTGGCCAATCCAGTCACCAGACATGAACATTATTGAGCATGTCTGGGGTAAAATGAAGGAGGAGGCATTAAAGATGAATCCAAAGAATCTTGATGAACTCTGGGAGTCCTGCAGGAACGCTTTCTTCGCCATTTCAGATGACTTTATTAATAAGTTATTTGAGTCATTGCAGAGATGTATGGATGCAGTCCTCCAAGCTCATGGGAGTCATACACAATATTCATTCTGTTTTCACTGCACCATGACTATATATTCTATACTGTACATAATTTCTGTTAAGTCAGACCTTACTCTCCTAATTAAATAATTAAAAAAATCATTATCATAATTATTAATTATTTAGGTCAAATAAGTGTAATCTAGAGGCCTTCGCCTTTCACATAAGCCACTTCAGATCCCAAATGATCAACTAGAAGTCAAGATATTATGTATAGTTCCTAAATCTTGGATAGATGACAAGACTTTTGTCAGGTAGTGTATTTAGACATCTGTTAAACATCTTTTAAAACTTCTTGCTGGGTTGTAAATTGAATGTATAAAGTTGCATTAAACAATCAGGTATACTAATCAAACATGAATGTCTAAAGAAACCAACCCGAAAAAAATACCCTATCAGTAATACTGAAATAATATTAGTCTACGCTATCTAATGTCTTATCTCCTCAAAAAGCGACAAAAAGGAGTTTCTTTTAACGTGAAACAGTATATCAATCTCTCAAGTTCTCTTAGTGAACTGCTCTTTGAGGCTGGTTCGTTTGCATCAGCATGGGGTCAGATTATTTTCTTCTACAAAAGCACAATACTAAGGAGAAGAACAAAAAAAAAGAAAAACACTATGAAGAGGTGCTGGGTAGGTTGAATCTAAACAATCTTTAAAAACAGTTGAGAAACTTTATAACTCTTTGCAAGTTAAGAGAAAGCGAGTGCGGAGGCTTTTTGACAGAAAGCACAGAGGGACAGCCACAATGCGGTGCAAACACGGAGGACGCACAAATAAAGCGAGAGGGAAAGAAGCATCCACCTTTCTGCACCATCATTTCTTTAGCTACAACACAAACACACACCTGCATTCCCCAGATCAAACCGCACTTTCAACCATTATCGTAAATAAACGTATACGTGCAAAGACATCAGCGCTTTCCTCTCTCATGAGTTATAGTGCTTTTGAAATGGAAATGAAGCTAAAATATTTTGAAAGGTCAAAGCATGCATCATTCCAAGTCATCTGTAGCAGCATGTGGCATCTCCATCATGCTAAAGAATTTACCGGAAAATGAAAGAAAAGTTTGTCTTTTGTGATCCTCAGAAAACCTGGTGAAAAAGTAATGCTTTACTTGAAGGGGGTGTACATAAGTCTGTCATAAAACTTTAATAATCATGACATGATTATGTGATGATGAGATTTTATGCATGACAACTGTTATTAAGTGTCATCACAAATACTGCAGAAGACCTATTGGAACAGGAACGGACCTGAGATTCTCACAGAAATCAGTCAAGTTTGGTGAAGGAAAAAAGAGGGCAAATTCTTCATCACATCAAAGAAGGTCAACGTGCTCCAGGATTGGCCAGCCCAGTCACCAGACATGAACATTATTGAGCATGTCTGGGGTAAGATGAAGGAGGAGGCATTGAAGATGAATCCAAAGAGTCTTGTTAAACGATGGGAGTCCTGCAAGAAGGCTTTCTTTGCCATTCCAGATGACTTTATTAATAAGTTATTTAAGTCATTGAAGAGATGTAATGACATGATTATGTGATGAGATTTTATGCATGCTTATGAAAACTGTTATTAAGTGTCATTTGCTCAGTTGACATTGTGTGTCATAGCAACTTGAAATACATAAAATCATTCATAACTGGTTTTTAACTTGACAACTTGACATTAACCATAACCATTAACCACTTGTCATAAACCGGTCATAAACATAATTGTCATGAGAACATTATAATTGTGTCATGATATTTTTACTGATCACTTTTGTAGTGGAACACACTTTATTTGTCAGTAGAATGTCTTATTAAAAGTGTCATTTAAGTGTCCTAAAAAATGAAGTGCATCACTATTTTTTGACATTAATATATATACATATACATAACATATTTATAATGGCTTCATGACAATTATGTTTATGACAGATTTATGACAAGTTTTGTTGTCTTGGAAATGTCAAGCTGTCATGATAAAGACAAAAACAGGTTGTGATGTATGTTTACTGTATGTCAAGTTGTCATAAACAATGTTATCTTTGCATTTAAAATGCCATAACTAAAATTAACGGTGAGACTTTATTTTGATGGCCTGTTTGTTGAATTTAAGTTACATTGCAACTAATTCTCATTAGATTATAAGTAGATATTAAGTAGACAGTCTACTGATACTCAAATGGACCATCGAAATAAAGTGTTACCAAATAAACCCTGATTTTGATACATTTGTGATCGGTGTCAGCAAGCTCCAGCCACTCTTTTTCATTCATTCTAGCTTTGTTCAGCACTTTTAGGGCATCTATTTTTTATTATTATTATCTATTTTTATTTTTTTATTATTTTTAAATCAATCTCTGAATGTTTTCGTTTATATACTGAACCATGACCCCTAGTAGCATTACTTGGAATTAAATTCATTTGATGTTTATTTTTATAGCGCTTCTACAATGTAGATTGTGTCAAAGCAGCTTCACATAGAAGTTCTATAGTAACATAGTATAGTACATACTATAGTACAGTATGTACATTGGATGCATGATCTAATGCATGATCTAATGCAGTCTGCTCAAATATAAAAGATTAGGTATACAGTTTATGGTAATACTGACAAATTTTACACTATTTGGCAACCCTTCTTGTCACATTAAAAAAAATAAAAAATAAAAAACTATAGCTGACCTTTTTTTTCCAGACCCTGGCTTAGTTATGAATGGAAAGCACAGAGAAAATATGCATGGTTATACATGTTTTTTTTTCCTTTTTTTTTTTTTTTTTTTTTGCTGTATCTTTTGCATATTTGCATTTATATATTTTTTTCTGTATTGCTGTACGGCCTAATATGTGCTATATTTATTTATAATGTCATTTCATTTATCTTATTATTATATTTTATTTGTTTTGCCCTAAATATTTTTTAATATATATAACTGTATTGTTTAATTTAGAGAGGAAGAAAATGTGAACTCACTGTTTCCTGTTGATAGATTGGAATAGTTGATGTCTTGTGATTCTTTGTATTTAATACTGTAACTCTCTGACTAGGATGCATCAATAAAACGGAGTTAAACTAAAATGCCATAACTGAGCGAATGACACCTATCGACAGTTGTCATAAGCATGCATACATTCTAATTCACATTTATGATGTGTCATATCATGATTATGAAGGTTTCATGACAGTCTTATGAACACAAGCAAAGTGTTACCAAAAAAAAAGCTTCAGTTAATCCAAGGTTTAGCCTGCTTCAAAATATTGACTTCTTAGAAATATATATATATATATATATATATATATATATATATATATATATATATATATATATATATACACACACATATAAAAAGATTCAACAATTTGACATTAATGGGTAACAAGACATAAAAACGAACTTGTCAGCGGTTCCTTTAACAAGAACTTCAGACCATTAAACATCATGTAATGCAGGGGTGTCCAAACTTTTTGCAAAGAGGGCCAAATTTGATAAAGT
>CAIGQQ010006939.1:476084-491145 GCA_903798035.1 Danio albolineatus
GGACTCAAATGGAGGTCAGGTAAATCTATAGGGTGTTGTTTCTGTAAGAGAGATAAGGGCATTATGGGGGTCCGCAAAGCCAACCTAAAGCAAAAGCAGTAAATGTTATGGAGATCAATTACGTCACTTTCGTTTCGCCTCCGTTAATGGATCGATTTTGGCCCATCTGTCATATTACAGAGACGTTTCAGCAAGGACCGCAATCTGTCTCGTGAGAAATGTTCCAGAAAATCAAATCTCATAGCCGTACGCATCTCAAAATGAAAGTGTAGATTATAATAAAAAAAATGCAAATTGCAAACCAGTACACTATAGATTGAACTCATCTACTGATTACTTAAAAAAAATGTCGTACATGTAATAAAACTTGAAAAAAAACAGCCAAATCCTCCAGTGAGATGAGGTGTCAGTTAATTATAAAACTTTGTATAATAAAGACTGAAAAATGCTGGGAAAAGCAACATTTACGGCTCCCAGTACAGATATTAAGGGGCGTCTAGGGAAATTTGAGTCTTTTTTCCTTCATTTTTTTTCAAACAAAATTAATGTGACAGAAATAAGGGCTCATTGCACAGTAGTTCCAAGTAGACAGGGAGAAGGATGGGACTGCATGTTAATTCGTCAATGGCAAACTTTCTTCAAGTGGTCTTCCCTCTGTAACTGTTTTATTAGCCGCATCAGTTGAAGGCCGGCCAGGAAAGAGAAAGGTCTTTTAACTTTCGACTCAAAGTGGGAAATGAAAGGCGTCATAAGAAAGGAGAACGCGGCGAGCGGACATGGTCTTTTACCAAGCTGGCTTTCCAACCTCCATACAACAAGCCTCCTCCGCGCCGCTCTCCAGGGACTTGTGCACTGCATGAAAATCAGTGGTATAGTTATCTATATGCTAATTTCCATGGGACAAAAGGTGAATATTCAGACGCTGGAGTCACACCCACAGCGTTATCCCTGTCTGGTCAAACAAAACACAAATAGGAAGAGCGTGATACAAGAAACGACGTAAACACGCGCACAGATTGCAAACAGATCATATGCATCTCATTTGAATGATTAATTTCATGTTGCGATGATGAGCTGAGGGTATCCTGGCCAATTGCCAGCGGCGTTTGATAAGCAACTGCATTAAAGAAATCTTAATTCAAAGCAATTCTGTACAATCTAGCTAAAAAATTATGATTGTTTTAAATTTTGATGAAATTCAACAGGACGTTACGGTGGCACAGTGGGTGGCACAATCACCTCACAGCAAGAAGGTCACTGGTTCGAGTCCCGACTGGGTCAATTGACATTTCTGTGAGGAGTTTGAACGTTCTCCCTATGTTCCTGTGGGTTTCCTCTGGGTGCTCCAGTTTCCCCCACAAGTCCAAAGACATGTGCTGTAGGTGAATTCGTAGTGTATGTGTGTGAATGTGTATGGGTGTTTTCCAGTAATGGGTTGCAGATGGAAGGGCATCCGCTGCGTAAAACATATGCTGGATAAGTTAGCGGTTTATTCTGCTATGGTGACTCCTGATTAATAAAGGGACTAAGCAGAAAAGAAAATGAATGAATGAATGAATGATATTCAATATTTTTCAGTTTGCTCCGAATTTAAATTTTACTGTATAACAAATATTAAAAAGTCTGAATTTATGAGAAATTAGACATAATGGCCCCTTACTGTTGTTTACCAGAGAAACATGCATTGTTTTTTTTTTTAAAGTTCTGATATAAAATATGATAATGCTACAAAATGCGCAGTTTTGTTGTTGAAAAACTGTCAATCCAGAAACAATCAAAACAAGAAAGCAGTGCTTCATTTATAATCACCAAAGCTGTCAATCACTTCACAAGTTCACTAAGATCTGGACTTCTGCAAAAACACTCATTATAATCCATGAAGTTTTCAAGATTGAAAAATAAATTCTTTATTATTGGGTTTACACTTAGTTGGTTTTAAACAAAGGATTTGTAAATTATTCTGAATAAAATGGAGTGTGTCACTAACTTCTAACTACTAAACATCCGATTGGCCATTTAATTCATATTGTCAACACTGCAAAAAAAAAAAAGTGCATAAAAAAATGTGTATTGTGCTTCACAAGCCACCTACCAGTAAACGTCTTAAGCCCAGCAGTGCTGCACGATATTGGAAAAAAAAAAGCTGACATTGCGATACTTTAACTTTTTTTTCCCCTTGCAATACCAATCGCTATCTCATGGCAATTCATTTTGATTAAGTGGCATATTTGTATGAATTTGTACAATCTCATTCATACAATTTAGTATGATTTGCTTATCCCCCAATGACGGTTGGGTTTAGCGGTGGGGTTGGCTGGCAACTCATACGAATTCATATGAATTAGCCACTAAACTGACAACGTAAAATAATTGTTTCTTCGTGAGATCAGGCTAGCGGTACTTATTGTGATATTGAGTAAAATTTTACTAGATAAATGGGACAGCTTTATTTAGGGGGGAAAAATAAATTTTAGACTGACTGATGATTTTTTTTAAGAGTGCATCTGCATAAAATACAATCAATCAATTACAAGTATCAATCACTTGCAAAAATGCAAGTGAAATAAACAGTTTTCTGGGAGTCAAGCAATAGTCAGGTACACAATTTGAATAATCGAATGTCAACTAACACTGTATAGACTTTATATATGTTTTGTATGTGTTGTATATATATTCATGCCTATTTATGCCAGAGTCTCGTGGAAAAAGAGATTGACGTGGTAATTTGTGTATAAAATTTATTTATGATGGTCAGGTAGTTGAAACTGTAGGCTACAAATAGTTATTTAGTTATGAATTAAATTTTTCAGAAATAATTAATTCACCGCCGCCTATGATGATGATGCCATCATCCATTGCGATGTTTCACATTTGACATCGTACGATGACAAATTGGTCGACATCGCCCAACCCTATTACCAGCATTAGTTCAATTTCTGTATTATAATAGCTCAATATTCGACTGTTTTTTATGTGATTTGATGCTTTGCAAAAAAGGTGCAGACACCTTTACCGATATAAAATACAGATTTTTTGATGCAAAATTAATTTAAACAGCCAGTTATTTCTTACGCCGCATGATTAAGAAACTTGAATAGGCCTACGCTACTGTAATAAAAAAAATCTGCTCTAAATGTAAAATGAAATAAATTGCTAAATACTGCTGACACATGAAAGTGTAAAGCCTGCAGCCCACAACAAATGTGTAAAGTTATTGTGTTTCATATTTAACAAACTGTTTCCTACAAATTAAGTAATGTTGCTCACATGGATAATTGAATATTAATCAGATGATGTCATTATGCCGATGTGCCGTCAGCCAACCGTTGCACTGCTAATCATGACTTCGAGAAATCAACAGATCTGTCCTTCACAACACACACAGCGATCTCAGATCAGTTCATCCAGACATTTTAATCTGATTCACAAACCTGTTTGAAGAACCAAATTAGCCAGAGATCAGTTAGCAAGATTAAAACATCCCTAATCTGTCAAATCATCTTAGATCATTTAAGCGAAGTACGAAGAACGGATCCCTGGTCAACTATAATCTCGATCCGACATTGCAGATCCTGCTAGTGACTATTGGAGATCGCGATATCCATGCTGAAATTATATATTGTGCAGCATTAAAGCTCAGCACATGACCATCACGATATTAATAACAATAATATTCAACGTAGCACGTAACACCCCCACTTTCATTTGTTCACTCTCTGAACATCTGTCCCCCTCAAAGCAAAAACAAAACGCTTGACTCCTTCAGGCTACATCAATCTCATCCATCTACGGTTTATAAATCCAGCAGCAGATAAAAGGCCACGTTGTTCCGTGTCTGAGCAAGTGAGATCTTTTTCTGCATGCAATAAAATTTCTATTGAATTAGCAATGACTTGAAGGGTTGGACGATGTCAGTCAAATTGATTTAGCGTCTAGCGAAGCACCTCAAGGTCACGGGGCTCAGAGTCAGAGCCCCGTCCCGGAGAGAGAGTCGGCAGTGTGAACGCTTTAAAGCAGGAGGGCGTGGAGAGATTCTTCAACAAATCTAGGGAAAAAAGTGCAGAAGGAGGGCCGTCGTGACCTCCAGCGCCGGTCCTCCTCCTCGAACCCCTTTGAGCCAGAAAAACATGAGAATCTCGGTGCTAATCTGGGGTTTAACGGCTCATCTTTAAAAGGCCTGGCGGTGAAGAGCTGTTTTACTGTATCTGTCATGGCAGCTTGAGCAAGCATCACTTCAGAGGAAAGAAAAAAGAGCAAAGCTTGTTTTAGGATGGGATAAAGAGGGCTGACAAAAACAGATCTCAAATCGATAGTGTCCTCTTGCTTTTGTGCCACAATGATAGGATACCTTTTCTTTACTCGCTTTTCCTTTTTTCTCCCGTCTGTGATTTGTGTTTGGCTAGCGCAGAGGATGATGTTGACTGAATTCTGATCAACTCTGGGGCCAACATTGCATGCGATGCTTTATCACAACTAATCAAGCTCATATAAAGCATTCTGACAGGATGATTGTGTGATCATGATCCTCATCATAAAAACTACAGTGACAGAACAGACGTACAGATGAGGATAAAAGAACGAAAGGTAGGATGATAAATCTATTTCCCCGCCTCCCCCCAAAGGGAAACGGCCTGACAATGATTCACATTTCCTCTTAACGGAGAATAATGTGCCGTCCGAAAGCCATTAAAGGAAACTTGTGTCCGGCAAAAGCCATGACATCATTTGGCACGCTGTTTTTACCACCTTTTCTGATTCAAATAGGATTCGGGTCCGACTGGTCAGTTTCAATTCCGCTCGTCCCTCCAGCTCCAAGATCAATACCAATCAAAGCAGTGATTGCTCTATTGTTCTGCTTAATACTACAGCTCCTTCACTGGCTCCGGGCCTTCGTCGCCATCAGCGGCCACATCTGCGCCATTCAATAGATCATTCGCCAGATAGCTATCTGGCATTTGGCTAATGAAGACTGTTTATAGAGAGGAGATTATAAAAACGCAAAGCTTCTCTGTGCTTTTACATTAAAAGCTGAATTATTGCCACCGTCATCTCCCTGTGAGGGAGCTGTGTGTTTTGGAGGAGATTGGAAAGTTACATTTACTCACACTTGTTTTTTTTTTTGTTTGTTCGATTCTTTCTCTGGTAGGTGGCTAAGTGGTTAGCACTGTCGCCTCACAGCAAGAAAGTTGCTGGTTCGAGTCCCGGCTGGGCCAGTTGGCATTTCTGTGTGGAGTTTGCATGTTCTCCCTGTGTTGGCGTGAGTTTTATTCGGGTGCTCCAGTTCCCCCACAGTCAAAAGACATGCGACATAAGGGAATTAAATAAACTTAATAGGCCATAGTGTATGAGTGTGTGAGTAAATGTGAGATTGTATGGTTGGTTCCCAATACCCAATAAGGGCATCCGCTGCATAAACCATATGGAATAGTTGGTGGTTCATTCTCCTGTGGCGACCCCTGATAAATAAGGGACTAAGCCAAAGGAAAACGAATGAATGTTTCTCTGGTAACAAGTACAAGTGCTAAGTTCGCTAAAATTTTAATTTTATTTGTCATAGAGTCATACACAGTATGACATGAAGTGAAATGCTTACACAATCACTCATGATCTTAGAATAATTACAGCAATAACAAAAATAATAACAATAAGAAAATACATTTTAGAGAAATATAAATGCAATAGAAAATAAAAGCAAATATAAATTATTTAAAGACAAAATTAAAGTGGCCGAGAGAGCTAAATGAGCTGCAATTTAAGGAAACACATGCAGTTACAGCAAATTAAGAAATGATCTTGATCAGGTGATCTTATAATGTGACAGACGCTGCTGTGCCGTGACTATGCTCAGTGAAGTTGTAGGTGATCTTTGAAAGGTGAGTTTGTATGTTTTAACACCCTGGTTCCCTTGTCTTTAGTATGTATTAGCCTAAATAATCATAACCTAAATAGCCGGGTCTGTCACACTAGGGTACCCTTGAAACATTTCTGAAGTGTTCCATGCTATTTTAAAGTGTTGTGAGAAACTGCAGGCGTTTTAGTAATTTGTTTACGTTATGAAAAAATGCAGCACGTTCTTGTTTAAATGTGTTTGCTCTGTGAGGATTTGCAACATGTCTGCTGTCAAACGGATGAAAATCTTTTCTTAATTTGCTGGTATTTTGTAATTGCATATATTTTCTTAAATTGCAGCACATTAAGCTCTCTCAGCTACTGTAGAAAAAAGTAGAGTATAAAAATATAAAACAGCTATCTGTACAAACAGAAACAGAAATGTTTCTAGCATAGTGCTTGGTGAATAAGACAGGAAGGAGTGTATCCTATATATGTGGTTTATAAAATCCTTAAAGAGATAGTTGACCAAAAAAACTAAATAAATATATATATTTAATAATATATATATTATATAGGGGCGCCACGGTGGCGTAGTGAGTAGCACATTCGCCTCACAGCAAGAAGGTCACTGGTTCGAGCCCCGGCTGGGTCAGTTGGCATTTCTGTGTGGAGTTTGCATGTTCTCCCCGTGGTTGCGTGGGTTTCCTCCGGGTGCTCCGGTTTCCCCCACAAGTCCAAAGACATGTGGTATAGGTGAATTGAGTAGGCTAAATTGTCTGTAGTGTATGAGTGTGAATGTGTGTGTATGGATGTTTCCCAGAGATCGGTTGCGGCTGGAAGGGCATCCGCTGCGTAAAAAATATGCTGGATAAGTTGGCGGTTGATTCTGCTGTGGCGACCCCAGATTAATAAAGGGACTAAGCCGACAAGAAAATGAATGAATGAATGAATATATTATATACTCACTCTGGTGTTGTTGAAATTGTATATGCACTTCGTTTTTGGTACGGCAAAGGAATACTAAAAAAAAATCCCTTGCTTCTATAAATATAATGCTGAATTGAGATGGCAATCTTTTAATGTTTAATCGTGCAGCACTGAATGCATTAAGGCTAAACAAACATTGTCAGAAATCACTAAGACACAAACACTAACCTAAGAAAGCATTTAGGTAGGTCCCACCACAAATAATGTTTCCATTATTATATTTTACAGGGAAGCCAAAATGCTTTCATATACGTTATTTGAATGACATGGCAGGCGATCTCTAACATTATAACATTATAAATGTTGGATTAACCTAAGAAATGTTGGATTAAGTTCAAAAAGTTATTAATCCGCAGGTCACGTGCGTTCCAAACTGTGGGTTGTGACCATGAGCCGTTATACGCCATAAAACCGTTACAATTGTTTATGTTGTCCGTGTTATGATAAACACCTCCACCTTTTTTTTTTTCTTTTTTTTTTTTTGTAAACTTAAACATGAAAGCGTACCTTTTAGGTACTGTGCGGTCTAGGTTGCTGTAATTTATTTTGTTGGTTCCTGCACATGTCAGCAATCATAGGAAAAAATAAAAAAAGTCTCTTTCATAATCTATGCAAAAGTTATTTATTCCACTTATATACCACTTATGGAGGTACTGGGCCAGTACGGACCTTTATGAAGTTCAAGTGGAAGTTAATGACGTCATGGACCTGGTACCAGGCATACAGAGTTTAGGAAGTTGGTTCCTAGGAGCAAATTTTATTGGGCAGCCTTCATTTATTTAATAGACTGGAAAAAAGCCTGGTTTTTGCTTCATAAGTACTGCATTCCCAATAAAACAAAAGAGGTTCATTTTAAAATTATTTATAAAATATAGCCAGTGAATTGTAGTTTAGCAAAGTATTTGGAGGTTGATAGCTCATGCTCATTTTGTAAAACGGAAGACGAAACCCTGATTCATATATTCTTTCAGTGTGAAAACACAAAAAGCTTTTGGAATAGCTTTTATATATAGGTAATTACATTGCTTCTTCAGCACCTTTCAACCGGAAAACATTATCTGTTACTATAAAGGTAAAACTGATACAGCAGAGAACTACATTATTAACTTTATTTTGTATGGGAAATATTTTATTCACAAACAAAAATTCTGGAACTCGCAGCCTTGTCACACTTTTTAATCGAAACTGATATATTTATTAAATCTCTTAGAATGGTTAAAAACAAGAAAAGTGAGAGATTATTGGATCTAGGCATGGGACGATAACCGTTTTCAAGGTATACCGTGATATGGAATAGTCAAGGTTATCATACCCCCAATTTTTTCTGCTATACTGTTCCTAAGGTATGTGTAAGATTTTTTATTTACATTTTTTTGTTTGTTTTTTAGGTGTAAATTGTAAAGAAATCTGTGCTTTCGAGACAAATGAGGCAGCAGAAGTCAATGATTCACTTCAATTCCATAGCCTGGCATGTTTACTGCTCCAAAATACTTTAAATGTTCCTCAAAATAAAATATATTGTGTTCAAAGCGGAAAATTTTAGCCAGACATTTATAAAGAATATATTTTAGAGCAGTAAACACAATACCGTCATACCGTGAAACCGTGATATTTTTCTCCAAGGTTATCATACCGTCAGAATCCTATACCGGTCCATGCCTAATTGGATCATTATAACTATTTTGGAAATATCACCATAAGTCCTATGTCCTCTTGATGTATTTGTGCTATGTATACCTTACTATTTATTTATTTTACTTTATTTCATTTATTTCTTTTTTCTTTTTTTTCTTTTGACTTTATGATTTTATATGTTTACAAGGTTACTTATCTTGATCTGTTAAGTTACTATCATTGTTACTGTCATTTACTTTTTGTGTAGGTTCAACCTTTGTATGTTTGTTATTGAATCTAATAAAAAAAAATTAAATAAAAAAAATAATAAAAAAGTTTAGGAAGTTGTAAAGCTTAATGCTGTTATTCACAGCAATCGTAAGGACAAACGCAAGCCTGACTTTTTTTTTAGCATTTGTACAGCATACAGCACTGGAACAACCAGGGTAAGTAAATTTGACTTTTTTTGTTTGACTGAATTAAAACAAAGTGAAACAAAATCTTAGGAATACGTTCTCTTTTATGTATATACAGTCATATGAATGTTTATATAAATAACTTTTAACTTTAATTGAACTTAATTTAATTTAATTGATTTTAATTAAATTATTTTGTATTTATTGAATAAAACTCTGCACATTATTTCAGTATTTGTTCATCTTCGGTCAAAATATGCAGATGTAAATATTGTGCGATCTACCGAAGCATAAATATTCACAAGATATTATGCAAATACATAAAATGCACTCCAACACCCTGACATTCTGAGGCACAATATAAATGAAGTGATAAGAAAACATATGCTTCTGACATGAATTATAAAGCGCGAGCAGATCCTATAAACTGTACACAAATAGACAAACACCAGCTTGAACCATTGTCTCACACCTGGATGCATAAAACCAACATGCAAATCCATGCAACGCTGACTAGCAAAGGCATTCAGAGACATAAACAAGACAGAGGATATGAGAATGCTCAAATACACATGGACTCAATCATGCAAATGAGTGTATGAATACAAATGGATAAAGAGTTGAGCTATGCATACAAAATGCACTTTAGAGTTCTGGCAAACAATTTGGTCTCGTTTTCTGCCCTGCCCAAGCTCTCTCTCTCTCTCTCTCTCTCATCACAGCAAAAAAAAAAGGCATATTATCATCACTATGCTCTTCAATAGCTCCTTGTTTAAATCATGTACTGAATGTCTGAGTCATTAGACGACTCATAATAACCTCATTTCTGTTAATAACAGTGCGGTACACGAAAGCTATTTACACACTGTGAGTACCAACGCCAAAAACACACTGAAAGTGAGCGATGGAATTGGTAAACAGCCCCATTTATATCAAAGGCAGGGGTGCCCAAACTTTTTCTTATGAAGCGCCCAAAACCAAACTTGATTGAGGGTGGTGGGCCGAAGCTAAATATACCAAACTGTATTACAATAAATGATCATGTAGGTATGGTTAGTATGTAGTAAGTTGGTATGGTAGTAATATTTAGAAATATTTATAAAAAGTACTTTAATCGTATCAACAGTGGTGTACAGAAGCAAACTACAAATACTCAAACTGCTGTAATGAGTAGTTTTATCTCAGAAATTGTCATTTACTAAGTTTTAAAGAGGTGTATTTTTACAAGGGGTGTCAAAATTAATTGTTTCTTCGGTGCACCGTGATGCAGACAAGGACAATTCGGTATCGGTTCAGTAATTGATCATAACCGGTTATTATGTACTGACGACATTTATCTCATTAGTGCTATGTCTCCATAGCTTAATATGGCGAGGGAGGCGGGAGCGAGTATTTACAACGCTCTAATACTTAAACTGTGCACAATTTCACTGCATGCATGTTTGCTGGACTTTCACTGACGCTTACAGCTGAAGCCCCTATTTCACTGCGATTGAGAAAAGTACTCCTTTTCTCTCTCTGGCCCATCTGACCTGCTGGTGTGACTTTTCCTCTCATCTCGGCGGTTACAACGATACTTCTGGATACAGATACGAGTGTGTGTGTGCAGAGTTTCTCCTACACGTCAATCACGGATCAGCTGTGATCGCCGCTGCTATCAGTGTTTATCATCGGTGAACAGCGCCAGAGCGTTAGAGCCAATCGCAGCCCTTCCTGTTGAGCGCGTGACCAATCATAGGGGTGTAAGAACGAACTCACTAGACAAGGCTCAGAAAGCTAGTGGGATATTTACATTTGTTTATTTGCTATAAATGCTGTTGTTGTTCTGCGCATGTACTTGAGTTTTTAAATGCAGTTTATATATCTGACTGTATTAAAGGACAAAATTGTGTTACAAATAGTATATAAATATATTTATACATTTTAATACAAGAATTATTGTGATGTGAACAAAATATAGAACTGTGTATGGAAAGCATCGTCAATGCAACGTGATATCAAACTGAACCGAAACGATGGCATGATAATTGTTACCGAACTGAACCGTGAGACCAGTGTAGGTTCACATCTCTAATTTTTACCCTTGAGTACATTTTTAGTGCAGTATCGGTACTTGTACTTCACTACTTTCCTTCAACCTGCAGTCACTACTTTGATTTTTTTCTTGTCTATGGGGATTGGCTGAGAAATCTTGTGACTCCTGTTTAATCAAATCTCATATAAAAGGGAAAATCACATCATAATGAACTAACTGAAGACATGGTGATTTATAAATGCAGCAAACTGTTTGAAAGCATTAAAAGTGTCCAAGAAGATGTCCAAAATCTTTCCACTATTTGACCCAGAGACTGTTTAGATGCATGTCACTGATGAGAAGATGATGAATGTTTACTGTATGATGACCCAAATGGCCTTAAACACCCAGCAAGCACAAGACATCAACATGACATCAGATTGACGTTGTACCCAACATCATGGAGATGTTGCATTTTGTTTGGAATCTGGCTGACATCAGAAGCCAACGTCAGGCCGACACCAATGTCTATTGTCCAAATCAACCAAGTATCAACATCTAATGTTACAGCTTGATGTTGTGTGGACGTTACAACCATGACATCTATCAGATGTTGATGATTTTGTTTGTCATACCTCACCAATAAATGTCAGTATTTGACGTCAATATGACATTGGTTTAAGATGTTGGCTCGACGTAGGATTTTGGTCACTTTCTAAAACAACCTAAATCCTTAGACACTGGTTAGACATTGAATTTTTGTCACCTGACATCACAACTTAAATCAGCTTTTTACAGCGTAATACTCGCTACTCTTGAGTACTTTCGAAAGGTCTACTTTTTATTCATACTTAGAGTAATATTCACAACAGATGCTTTTACTCTACTTGCACTACATTTTTAGGCAAGTAAGTTTAAGGTACTTTTACTTAAGTATGATATTTTCAATACCGTTTCCACCACTGCATATCAATAATTAAATATTCTCATGTATATATGACAATATATTATATAACAATCTCATTTATAATACAATGGAGTTCAATGTTTTTTTTTTTTAATTAATACATTTTCACTCAATGGTGAAATGTGTGTCCAAATAGTGTTTTAGAACATGCCACACACACATATATATCTGTCAACATCTAAAAGACAATGTGTTTTAGAGTTTTATGACCTTCGACCCTTAAATCGGATGAATTCACATTTAATTAACATTTAAATTTCTTTTTTTTTTTTTTTTTTTTTTGGAGCTCAGCAATTAAACAAAAGATTCAGTAAAATTAGAAATGATGATCTCTGACTGAGGGATTCGTCCCAACCTTCCCCATCATTTCTCCATCACTTCTCTGACTGGTTGGTGGGCCAAATCAAAGGTTACCATGGGCCAACTTTGGGCATCTCTGATCAAAGCTATGATTTTACCAAAAACAAGGTGAGCTCCATTTAAACCGGCTAGTCTTTTAAGAAAGCTATTCTGCACTAGCTGGGTCGTGACTCGCTCCCTAAGATGAGTAAAGCGAATGTGTACTGGCACGCACAGATGAGGCATGATTGTTATGAAGAGTGACATAAGCCTCCGCCAAGTGAAGCGTCACCGGACGCCCGACACGCTAGTGCTTGGCACAATTACCGCCAACTGTTTTGATAGCAAGCGAAGACTTCAAACTCCTCCAAGACAGGAGGCCAGTTCTGCGATAACCTCACATTTGTGTTTTGGCGTCTCAGGAGACCAGCATCTCTCTCTCTCTCTCTCTCTTTGCTCTCTTCTTTGGTAGAGCAGTTCAGTCAACTGTTTGCATCTCTGCAACACGAACAAAACCTCTCATTATTTGCAGGATCTCAATTAAATTTTATCTTAGCCAATTTAAAAGATCTGTACGGCAGCAACTTCCCTCTTAATTGCAAGGATGTTTTTTTGGGAAAATAAAGCCTCGGCTGATAAAACACTGAAGATATGGGATAGTGCGTTTGTGACAAGAAAGCAAATTAATGCACCGTCATCCTTCCATTGAAGGGATGATTTTCCTTTGGTCTCCAGAGACTTGCTGCTTCTTGTCTAGTGATTCTTGTCCCAGAAAATATGCAACAGCATGAAGAAGAAGAAAAAAATCTGCAAATTCATGCGATAGCGCAACACTCGTCTGTCATGAAGCACACATAGGCCTGAAAGTGAAAAAAGCAGCACATCTAAACTATTCTAAAGAGACTTGATGATCTTCAATGTGGCTGCCTTAATAAGTGGGTGTAGATCATCTGGGGATTTCCACTGGTGGAGTAAAAAAAGGCTACGCTGGACACTGGGGAAGAAGAGAAGAGGGAAGGCAGACCAGGATTCCTCCCAATTAGCTCACTTCGACATTCTGGTTCTGTCCCAGTTGGCTCCCAAAGCTTTTCTTGGCTCAACAAAGCAGGCTGAAATGGGGTCCACGAAGAAGCCCGCTTGAACTGGATCTCCTTTTATCCTCAGATTCCAACACGCCCAGGGATTCACGAGCTACGGCATTATAAGAACCAATGGTCTGCTTCGTTTCAAAATCGACATGCGAGTCTAATCAGTGGATTACCATCGGGTCTGACTTATTAAGCTCAAAACTTGTTGCTGATGAACCGAAATGGGCAGACACGGCTGAGACGTGTATCCCTCCAGTTGCTAATTAAACTGTTAGCCTCCAACAACTGGGCAGCAGAACTCCTGCCACTTAGAGTCCGTGTCGGAGTGTCTTCATTAAACGAGTGTCTCTTCGAAACAGTCTTGATCACTCGCTGAGGATGGCTGAAGAAAGAGAGAGAGAGAGGGAAGAGCACGACAAGAACTCTCCAATGGGGAAACGGGAGGTGAACACACCCTCATCCACACCCACGCAAGTCGACGCCTGGGCTCTGCTCAAACACCGCCGTGCGTTGATTAGCCATGACAACGAACTGCTGCTTCCAAAAATATGCTGCTCGTTCTAGAGCAGCATGGCCATGCATGAATAAACATCATCTGTAATGGAGCTGAATGAAAATGAGACGCTGGCCTTTTTTTAAGCTGATCCACCAAGAAACCGCCTCTCCCTCCCTACTCCCGAAGTCACCTAGTTGCTGAACGTTGGCTTATTGCAAATTGCTTTGATAGAATCCGCCAAGCTCTCAAACCTGGTAAACGCACCAGGAAAACAACTGTTATTGTGCTGAAAGCGAGGTTTTAGATCACATGCCCTTGTGATGATTTGATCTTTCGCTACTTTGGGCTCTGGTAATGCTGTGAGAAACACTATTGATGAACCGTAGCAGCTGTGAGAATGAGGTTATACAGTATGTAAACGAATGGGCAGAGAAGATGAACAGCATTTCATAACGTTGTCATGTTTTGAGGGATGCAGTGGAAAAGGAAGCCAGCTCTCTTACTGTTGTTGTCTGTGTCATCGCTGACACTCTTAGGAGGAACGTGGCCGGTGTAACCGACGGCGGTTCTGTACATTCGATCCGGATTACGTATTTTCTTCAGTCCTACAGGGGGACACAGTGGGGGAGGGAAGAGTGAGGGGAAAAAGCTCTATGGGTACAAAAATACAAAGCCCTCCACTTTCTAATCACGATCATTAATTGATGCTTTCTGCATGACCCTGGTGCATTATTATTGTTCCGCTGTGCTCAATGCCACGTCCTGCTGGTGATGCTGAAGGTCAAAAGGTTATTTCAGGTTTATTTTAAGTTAAAGGAATAATAGCTGCCTTCTCGCATGCAGTCTAGAGGAGCTTTTCCAGCATCGATGGATTGCGTACAAGATGTGCATGTAGGTGTGCAATCAACTAGGCTGGCGAGGAGCTAAATGTACACATTGAATCATAGCACATGACAAGTTTCTACTCATTTCTGTGGCTTATTCATGAAAGCATGCTTTGGCGTACAGCTTTCGCGTTGGAACTATCCGTTTGTTAAGCCGTGACGTATGGAATACTGTTTACAGGTCCAAGCCACTACTCATTTGAAATGTGAAAATATTTGTTTATGACCACTCTTTAGTCCTATCACACATTAACCCTTTGACTGCCTGCTCTACCAAATGGTTGACCATGTTTTTAGTGTTTTAAATAAAGACTGTTTACCAACAGAAACACAAATAAGGGTTTACAAACAGCTTTGTTGGTTTAAAAATAATAAATAAATAAATAAAATAAAAATAAATAAATAAATAAAATAAATAAATAAA
>CAIGQQ010006939.1:503987-519006 GCA_903798035.1 Danio albolineatus
AAATTTATATATATATATATATATATATATATATATATATATATATATATATATATAATCTTTTTTTTTACTTAGGGGACAATAAGCGTTGGTATAGATGCAACAGACCTCTTTGACCGATATGAAGAGGACTTTGAGGAAGTTCCCGGAGGTGGTTTTCCACATATTGAGATCAACAGGATGCACATTTCCCAGTCCATTGAGGTCATTATAGAGAAGTCACCTCTTCATAATGCTATAATTTCTCTTGTTTTCATTTTAATCACCGATGTTTATGTTCGGCAGGCGCCGCTAACCAATTCAGATACTGCTATCCTCTCTGGATCGCTGTCTACACATAATGGCAATGGTGGAGGAAATATAAACCTTTGTGTTCGGCGTGTGACCTCGGCAAGGGGTTGGGGAGAGGTGAGACTCATTTCAACACACATCCAGTATGTTCGGTGATCTGGTTCTAATGCTCTTGCCTGCTTTTGTGCCTAAGATGGAGTTCGGTGCAGGGGATGTTAGAGGACCTTTATTTGGGATGAAAGTATTCCGGAATGTTACTGCACGCTGGTAAGTGCCTGTCTGATTATGTCAATGTTATTTCAATTCGTGTACACTGGGTGTCACTGTGATAGTTATGGTAACTTTAGTATATAGCAAGGCTTACTACTGCTATTAGTTTTGACCGCAATAGCATAAAATAGATGGGTATTGTACATGTGTGTTTTCTTTTATATTGATATTATACATTAGGGCTGGGAAATATGATATGGAAAATATAATTCCAATGAAATCATAGTTTCAATATATTGACCATGGGGTAGCTCAGTGGTTAGCACTGTTGCCTAACAGCGAGATTCAAGTTCGAGTCCCAACTGGGCCAGTTAGCATTTCTGTCTTGAGTTTGCATGTTCTCCCTGTGCTCACCTGCTCCAGTTTCCCCCACAGTCCAAACACATGTGCAAAAGGTAAATTGAAGAAACTAAATTGGCTGTAGTGTATGAGTGTGTGGGAATGTGAGAGTGTATAGGTGTTTCCCAATAATAGGTTGTGGGTGGAAGGGCATCCACTGCGTAAAACATCGGAATAGTTGGCGGTTCATTCCACTGTGGCTTAAACCAAAGGAAAATTAATAATTGAATATATAGACCACATGCTAAAGGAATATTATTTCTCTTTTACACTTTAAAGTGTACACTTAGAAATGTATAATGCCATTTAAACCATCATATTTCCAGGCAAAACATGGAAATATAAAATATGAACAAAATAAAAACACCTTCAAAAACTAATGATTACAGGTCAAACATAAAATATTTCGTAATATTTATAAAATTAATTAAAATTAGAGATAAATTTCTCTGTCTCCATACCCATAATGGTGTGTAATATTGTGCTCATATCAATTATGAAAAATGTATTACCATGAACAATGTATTTTGACAAAGTTTACTAATTTTGCTCACCTAGCTTTGAAGGGAATTAGCAATTTCTCCTCAACTTTTTTTCTTCTTCGACCTGGTTGTGATATTGCTCAGTTGACAAACTTACACTAGTTTTTCCTCCGTTTCTTGGGTCAAAACAAACTGAAAATGTGCGCTTTTAACTTCTACCCCAACCTCCGACTGGCCTGCAGGTATCCATACTAGTGGAAGCTGCTCTCTCATTGGCTGTAGGTGATCGCCGATGTTAGATTCAATCAGAACACATTTCACACGGCATGATTTGAATCGCTGACAGCTCCAGATATTTAGCATGGCACTGATTTGCCTGTGATTTCAGATATTTGTCTGCGATTTTTCAAAACCTGTCAGCGAGTCAAAAATCTGGGCTGAAATAATGCTGTCTGAACTCGGCATTAGGTTCCTACATGTGATGTCTGATTTGTGTTTCTCTTTCATGTGAATCTCAAATGAATGTGTTTTGCAGCTTTGTCACTGCCCAATGGGGAATGCAGTTCTCCTCGCGTGGCGTTCGGCCCAATGCCAGTACAATGATGGCTCGTCACCTGGACCAGAACACTATGGGCTACCTGCAGTGGCGCTGGGGAACCCAGTCTGCCATGACCACCAGCATCGTCAGAGACACCAAAACAAGCCACTTCACATTGGCCTTGCAGGTGAAGCCCACACCGAGTACATGGCCACCAATAATCCGATTTTAATATGACTAAGACAATACTCTGATTAAGAGTCGGTTTTTGATTACCTTAATCCAACTAAAGTCCTAATCAAACTAAACAGAAATCAAATAAGATGTGGAGTATGCCTATTTTAGTCACATCATTGAGGTGTAGTACAGACATGTAAACATCAAATTATTACCATTTTGTTGGACATTTTGCTACATTTTGTGAATGAGCAAACAAAACGGCAGAGGTGGTTGCTTGAGAATTTGCATTCTTTGTCGTCTGTTTGCCCACATAGTGTGAGATATTAACTGCTGTTGTCTCAAAATGAAAAACAATGTGCCCAAAATTATGGTGCCATGATGAACATGAACTGCTGTTGCATGAGACGCCAGAAGCAACTAGAAACTAGTGACTTGATGTTAATCGGACTATGTACTGTAACATGTAAAATGAGAACATGAAAGGAACATTCAAAAAGCAACTCATGTAAACACCTTAATCATTTATTCATTCATTTTCTTGTCGGCTTAGTCGCTTTATTAATCCGGGGTCGCCACAGCGGAATCAACCGCCAACTTATCCAGCATATTTTTTACGCAGCGGATGCCCTTCCAGCCGCAACCCATCTCTGGGAAACATCCATTCAAACACACGCTCACACTCATACACTACGGACAATTTAGCCAACTCAATTCACCTATACCACATGTCTTTGGACTTGTGGTGGAAACCGGAGCACCCGGAGGAAACCCACGCAACCACGGGGAGAACATGCAAACTCCACACAGAAATGCCAACTGACCCAGCCGGGGCTCGAACCAGCGACCTTCTTGCTGTGAGGCGAACGTGCTACTCACTACGCCACCGTGGCGCCCCACCTTAATCATATTACTGTCTTATTAAGATTAATAATTTGATTACTGATGTCCATGCAAATGTAATCACTGATGATGGCACTATGTTCCATTCAAAATAAAGTTAGCATAGTGAGAATGTAATCCATCTGTTTTTATTCCTGTTCCTCAGCTGGGCGTACCTCATTCCTATCTAATGATGAGCTATCAGTACAAATTCCAGGATGATGACCAGACCAAGGTCAAAGGTTCCATCAAGTATGTTTTTTTTTTTTTTTAAATCAGCAATCTATAATCACATTGAAAAGTTTGATGTCTGTGAGATTTTTTTAATGATTATGAATGAAGTTGCTTATGCACATCAACAGGGCTGAAAAGTGTTACCATTTAAAAATAACTAGTTCTATTTTGAGATAGATCAAAATGTAATTGTTCTTGTGATGCAAATCTGAATTTTCAGCAGCATTTCTCCACTCTTTTACTGTCAAGCAATAATAATCGTTTAGAAATAATTCTAATGTCTTGATTTGGTGATTAAGTTTAGTTTTTTTGTTTGAGTAACCCTGATAAAATATTTTCAGGATTCTCTGATAGAATGGACTCAACAGAATAGCAATTAAATAAATAATTAATAAAACAATGAGAAAAATCTAATTTATTCATGTTGTACTTACAGCAAAATTAATTAATTATATATATATATATATATATATATAAAAATTGTAGAATGCATAAATGTATCGAACTACATTTAAATTTGTGTAATCTGATAACAGTTACTAAAGTCAGTGTAATTGCACTACTTATGTTAAAACTATAGTTTTTAGAAGAAAAAAAAATGCTTCTTTTAGACAATGTTTTTCACTGCAAGGTCAGTTAATAAGCATGTGCTTTTAAATCACTGGTGAACATAAGCTGAAATGGTTGCTGACGGGAGTGCTTGCTTCTTACAAATACAAACATTACTTTGATTTTCTAAAGAACTTTCGACTGCTTTTAACTTGACCAGCAACTTGTTCCAGCACTAAAACAGAAAGCAATCTACAACAACACTTGTCACCAAGGAGGACACTGGTGCCCAAAAACACAGTGGTCCAACTCAGCCAAAACAGGCTAAATTAAATTTTAGTGCAGGACCAGGAGTGAAGGTATCTTCTGAATGCAAGGAGACCCATAGCTGCCTATGGAGCCATTTACATATCGCTTCTTTTGAACATGCAAGTTTGTTATTTCCAATGGAGGAGCGCAGTTTGCGCACACTAATTCTGAGCAAATATTGTGCGTGCTTGCATTTTCCAGGCGCAACAGTTGAAAAGCGAGTCACGCGACAAGAACTGACCAGTCAGCTTCATATTTTGTATGGAATATACACATTTCGGTAGACTACTTACTTCAGACAAACACAGAACACTGCAGTGGTTTTGCATACTATGGATGTCAATGGTAACAGTTATCCAATTTTATTTATGTCTTTTTTGTGTAAAAAAAAAATGGCAAACAGGTTTGGAACAAGTGAATGATGAGAGAATTAAGTTTTTAGCAAACTCTTTAAGTCTTTTGGATATGTCAGATTGCTGTGATCAACCCGTTAAAATGTCTTTCAGCAAATATTAAATTACTGATAGAGCTGCAGTTTATTTTGTATTTTACAGGTATTTTTTATTTGCTTTAAAGTCACTTTAAAATAAAGTAATTAGTGTAGGTGGGCATAGATTATTTTCTTAATCAAGATTAATCTCACTGTAATCTTGGAATTAATCTAGATTAAAATAACTCATTTAAATTCTGCCGAATTCATTCAGAATATGTGTGCTACCACAAATAATGACTAAGTAAGTCTTTAAGAACGGGTTTCTCCAGCCAGGTGCCGCATTAGACCAGGGGCTCATCTCCTGTTTCCAAAATGCATCACAAACTGTTCTACTATGATAATTGGTGATGAAAATAAATTATGTTCTATAAGATGTACTTGTGTTTACTGTTTATTCAGTTCAACATGAATTTTGAACTGTAGCCTACATAAGCTCGAAACAGCGATTTTTGATGACCTTAATCCAACTAAAGTCATAACTGAACTGAACAAATGGATTTAAGACGTGAAGTATGCATATATTAGTGGCATTACTGAAGTAAACACCACAATCAAACTATTACCGTCATGTAGGACTTTTCCCCATATTTTCCGACAATATCCACACACGCGGCTCTGTCAGTAAAGGACCGCACACACACACACACACACACACACATCGCGAAATGCGGAAGTTTTTTTCTTTCCATTCGGCATGCGTTATTAAATTCCATAACACCCTCACTAGTCCTTACTCCCTATTTGCATCTAATAACAATTGTATATGTTTTACTGGAATAAAACTGGCATAAACTCTACAGGTGCCAGATAGTTAGATGTGGAGCTAACATTAATCAGAATCACTCTAGTGAACTTCATCCATGTTAGAACGTGGTTGGTGAAGTTTTTTCCTCGCCGCTGTCGCCTCTCGCTTGCATGGTTCGGGACTTGTAGAGCTGCGCATCGATGGATTAATCTTCAGTGTTTGGACTCTCAGCAGTGATTATTAAACCACACTGAAATGAACTAAACTGAACTTCAACACTGAAAACTGGACTGACACTGTTTTAATTGTTTATAATGCATGTGAAGCTGCTTCGACACAATCTACATTGTAAAAGCGCTATACAAATAAAGATGAATTGAAAAATTGAATTGAATTAGCACGTCACGTTTGATGTTGTAATTTCACAGTAGGAATACACACAGGTTCGAAGACTTGTTTTCGCCACATACAGTGCAATTCAGCCAGGTATACATCCGCGCTAAAATATCAAGGTAAAAGTCATCATGGCCTGCATAGAATAGACCCAGCTCCCAACTGAACTTTTGAGAATAGATTAACGGCGATATTTTTTTAATTGTGCGATAAGAGTCTCGCGTTAACGCAGCACGTTAACCCCGATAACGGCCCACCACTAGTAATTAGTAATCTGATTACTTTTTACATTAAGTAATTAGTAATGTAATCAGATTACAATTTTCCAGTAGTAATCAGTAAATTGTAATGTATTACTTTTTAAAGTAACTTACGCAACACTGTAAAAGAACAATTATTACACAATAAATTCTGAATATTCACTGTACTAACCAGTCCAAGCTTAATACATCTATTCTGACGACTCATTGACTTGTATTCTACAGAACGGGCTTCTTTGGCACCGTGGTTGAATATGGTGCCGAGCGTAAGATCAGTCGCCACAGTGTTCTTGCTGCAACCGTCAGCATCGGTGTCCCCCAAGGAGTTTCCCTCAAAATCAGGTTAGCAGCACAGCTCAGCAGAACAACAAGCTGCTCATGGGTGGTCCATTTCTGATCGTCATTTTTTAAATTCTCTCTACAGGTTAAACAGAGCCAGTCAAACCTACCTCTTTCCTATTCACCTGACCGACCAGATTTTACCCAGTGCTGTGTTTTATGCCACTGTGGGCCCGTTGGCCATCTACTTAGCCGTCCAGAAGCTTATTATTATGCCTTATGTACGAGCCCAGAAGGAACAGTGAGTTATTATCCTTAATTACTGCTCTGAAACCGCCCATTTTCCTAAAACCCCTGTCTTTACCTCGGTTTCTCTGATGAAGGGCCCTGACTGTGCGGTTGTTTACAGGGAGTTGGAGAAACAGAAGGAAGATTCAGCTTCAGAAATTGCTCGCAGGAAGCAAGAGGCCGAAGCTGCCGTGAGTAAAATAAATAAATGCATAGACGAAACAAATTCTCCCTCGTGCCAACACAAACAGTCATTTATCAGGGCAGATGTGTAGTTTCTTGTGTTATTGTTTCTTTGGTTTTCAGGTTTTGCTGATGCAAGAGTCAGTGAAGAGAATCATTGACGCCGAGGAATCAAAAATGGGTTTGTTTTTTATATATATATAAACAGATGCAAGTTAAGCTCCGTGGACATGTGATGTACAGGCAATTACCAATAATAGTTTTTCTATAGTTTTTAATAAACAAGCTAAATCAGTCTTAAAGTTATAAATCCTATATGCACAGTGTATGCCACAGGTGTCAAACTCAGTTCCTGGAGGGCCACAGCTCTGCACAGTTTAGCTTCAACTATAATTAAACACACCTGATCAAACTAATTAAGTGCTTCAGGCTTGTTTTAAATCTCAAGGTAAAGCCGCGGTCACACTGCACTTTTCGCCACATAGACTTCCATTCGTACGCAAATGAATGCGACAGACCAGAAACCCAAGCTCGTGCGACAAGTTTCGCAGTTTGATGCTTTGCAAAGTTGAAGCTTGGTGAACTCTGACCTGCGAAATCGCATCACATGACTGCGTGAGACCATTAGAAGATTAAAAAATGACCTCTCTGTATAGTAATTTAAAATATGGAGCAATCGCTCACTTTTTTAATGTATAATCATCTTGTTTAATCCTGCACTTTTCACAGCACTGTACGACAGAATTACACAAGCTCAAACTCTAGTGTGACCACAGCATAAGTGTATTGAATTAGGGATGGAACTGGGCGATATGGCAAAAATGCAATCTCAATAATTATTTTCCATATTGAACGATAGATTTTTTTTTTTTTTCTTTCCCCAATTTAAGTTGTTAATGCTTTTAATGATTTAAAAGAGTACCCCAACAAAAACTGAAGCCACAAAAATTAGAGGGTGCATTAAACAGCATAACATTTTCGTCCGATAAATTTTTTGTCTTTACTTCAATTCTGTCCATAGCCAAACACATGCTCTCACGTACGCTGTTAGTGCTGTGTGAACATTATCTAAATACATTAGATAAAACATTAGGTCATGAAAATTTACTTAGAAGTCCTGAAAAAGTCCTGGAAAAGTCATTAAATTTTAGTAGTAAAAATGTGTATAAACTCTGCTAATAACAACACTTTTAGATTCCCATGGTTGCACATTTCTGCTTTGTGAATGGCTCTTAAATAATGTAGAGTGAAAAGTCCAGCGCTTATCATTGTTATTGACATAAATGTTATTGCGATCGGCCTAGCCCTTGTTGGAACTAAACTGTGCACAACTGCGGCTGATTTTAACACCCCTATGCCATTGAATGAGTTCAAAAGTAACTCCTAGACCTAGAAAAGGCATTAAAAAAAAAAATGAAATATTGTTTAAGTAATGCTCAATTCAGATCATGTATTTGTTCAACTAGGAATAGTTTTGTCTGACTTCTAAAAAAAAAAAAGTCTGAATAATACTAATGTTTGCTGAACAGAATTGACACAAATTCTGCATTTGTTTATTTTTCTGATGTAAATATATGGCTGTTAATACAACTTTTTGTTTGGTTTTGCAAACCAAGGCATGAGTAGAAATGCTGATAGTACTCAGAAACCTGCTACACTTCCTGTTCATACATCTTGATTTACATAACTGAATGGCTGAATATTGAACTATTAATATTGTTTTGTGTGTTTATTCTAGGTCTAATCATTCTTAATGCGTGGTATGGTAAATTTGTGTCAGACAATAGTCAGAGACATGAAAGAGCGAAGGTCATTGATGTGACGGTCCCGCTTCAGTGTTTAGTGAAAGACTCTAAACTCATGCTTACAGAGGCATCAAAGGTTAGACACGCAAAAAAAATCATCATTCAATACATCAATTAATCTCTTTAACTCTTTATTAATTAGTTTTGCTTTGTGTTAATCAGGCTGGTTTGCCGGGGTTTTATGACCCTTGTGTCGGAGAGGAAAAAAGTCTAAAGATGCTGTACCAGTTCAGAGGTGCAATGCACCAAGTATTGTCTGGAGACACAGATCCTCTTAGGATACCTAAACAATGTGAGTATACTGGAGAAAAGCTGGGAATATTTTTAAAAAGATGGGTCTTATTTTGCTTTTTCAGATTATACTTTTATTGTAAAAATATACTGCAGGGGTTCTCAAAGTCTCAGTTCGAAAGTCTAAGTCTGAGCTTTCATAAGTGTCAAAGGTCAGGAAAAACAGTTTATAACAAAACATAAATAAATGTGCGCATATAAAAATCTAAAATGTTTTTAAAGTGTCTTTTGCATTTAAAACACATAAAAAATGACAAGTGCCATTTAATTTAAGTGAACAACATCCAGAGGTGGACCAAAAGTAACAAAAATTCAGAGCAGTCTAATGAGAGAAATGGCAATGTCTGTATTCAATCAACTGCCTAAAGGCTGATTTATACTTTCGCCTGGCGCCGTGTCGCAGACCTCCGCTGACTGCGCACGCACCTCACGAAACGCATGAGGCTTTTATACTTGACACATTCACCGTAATATTCTTTAAAACGACAAGAGGGCGGTTAGAAGAAACCCACCGTAAAGTCTGACGGATAAACAGAGAATTAGTGAGTTTCCGGAACTACGTCATATCTTTAATATCGTTCAAGATTTTTAAACAAATTATTTTGTATTATTTCATCAATTTATTTAATGACTTAAAATATTTTTATAACCATTCAAGATTTTTTAAATAAAACTTTGATGCATCACTGGCTTTTGTTCATATCTCAGACATCTCTGCCTATTAAAGTTAAATATTAATGACAACAGAACATGGGTTGCTCTACAAATATATATTTTTATTGTGGCAAGAATAAAAGCAACAAAAAAAAACACTTACTAATAAATACTGACTTTTTTTTTTCAGCCCACTCAACAATTCACACATTACTGTTTGGCTAGTTCCTGTCCTCTTCTTATGCTAAAAAGGTAATAATGGTCCAACATTCCTGACCATTATCACCAGTAAAGCCAAGAAAACAGGGCATCGGTGTATTGTAAACCGTTAGGGTCAAATATTCCTGTCCAGTTATCAAAGAGTCATTTGTGACTTCATTTTAGTTCGGTAACTACAATTTTTTTTTATTCAAAATTGTAATATATACATCAGTGTAAAATCTATGAATGGTAGAAAAATCATATTCTGTAATATTAAAACCACCCGGGTATCCACTTTTGCCATGGCCTCTCTTTTTGGCTTTAACAAACTTATCCCTGATGTTTTTCCAAACGTTTACAAAAACTTTTCTCCTTTGCCACGGCTGTAGCAATTTCTAGCCAAGAATTATTGTTCATCAGGTTCTCCATATGATCATGATGGACGGATCATAAAGGTGTCTGTACAGTCTTACCTGTTTCAGACAAAATCTCTTCAAAGTGATGCATATTTAACTCAAATCAAACGCAGCGCTGCGCAAACGGTTCGCTTGAGTCTGAAAACATTTTGTGTGGCAGCCGAAATCATGTCGTGCACACCCAAAGCGAACCTCCAAACACAGCCATGACGTCACATTAGCCGCGCGAACTCAAGCAAACTAGAGGTATAATACTGCGTCGAGTATAAACCAGGTTTAAATATTCATATTGCCGTTTGACATTTCAGCGCTTTGCAATCCAACATCAAAGTCATTACCAATAATAAACACCAGTTTTGTGTGAACTGATTTGAACTGGATTGAATTCTCTCCAGACTTTGAGGAGCCTTGATATACCGTACCTACTTGTAAACTGCACAATAAGTGGAGTTATTATATTTCACTGAATCGTATCTGTATAAAAAAAGCGCAACAAATTTACATAAAGTCAGTGTATGGTCTTCAAAACATCTAATTTGACTCTCAAACACTGTAATTGTACCTGAGGCCAGCAAGAATTTGGTTTGACTGTTGACAAGATGCTGTTTTCTGCAACTCAAAAGCAAGTCCACTTTACATGCGCTGAATGCAATTTTGGATCAAAATGTGGCACTTTCATTTAAAGATGATTTAAGGAAAAACTTATGTTTGTTCTGTCTCTTTTCGTTCAGCTCATAGAATTGATTCTGAGACATAAGGATCTTCCACACATTGGAAGAAAGCACAGATGAACTCAATGGACATCAAAGGAACATAAAGGGACAGTCAGGCATCATGTGATCAGAAGGGCTGCTCCTCTCCATTTCCTGTAGTATCACCTTTGTGTTGTCAGTTTATGTCAAACCCCTTTCCATACATTGTCAACGGGTCAAACATGTCAATCTCTTCTTTAAGCCCTGCTCACACTGTGCGATTTCAGACACTATTTGGTCCTCTGAGACACATTTGGGAAATCCAAAAAGATTCTAGTAATCCTAGAATAAATCTGTGGTGTTTGATTTTTGACATGCTCACCAAAAGCTGCAAAAAGCCAGTTGCGATCACATTTTTCCCTCAATTGAAGTTCTGGCAAATTCAGAACATTTCAGACACATTCCTGCGACTGTGACTTTATCTACAATGAGCGTCAAACCAAGAACCAATACGAACAGCAAATCTGTCGACGCAACTGGCACGACAACTTCAAAACCATCATGGATAAATGTCAAAAATGTTTTTCTTCCTGATTTTATTATCATGCTGTGAGCAAAAATGCTGCTAGTTTGTTTGTTTGTTAAGTTTATGGTAGTAAAAGTTATCACAGATGGATGGCGTCAAACTCCTGGTGAGTTTGAGCAAATCCAGCGTTATGGATGTGACTTTGCAGAAATTCTGTAAATTAAACTGCACAACCCAAAAGAAACGATGTTTATCAAAAGGATAAGATATGCCTCAATATTGAACAAAAATTATTTTAGAGTACTGTAAAGTATAAGCCTCCACAAAAAACATAGAAAGGGTTTCGCTATTTTGGTGAAAACTGATTTTTTTTCATGGCAAGATTGACATTTGCATGGAATTGCTCACGTGTGTTTTTGTGAATTTTGATTGTCTCAGTCTGAAATTATGACAATTGAGATCTTATAGTGTGACGTGAATCATAATAGTGCAGTCCGACGTGCTACAATCATTTAGGATTTTCAAAGGGGTGTATTTTTAAAGCTTGGTTGTGTTTATAAGATGCAAAGCAATGTGTGCTCATGCTTCATTTGTATAAAATCTGGATATTTTTTCATATATCTCACTTTGATTATATACAGCTACTCATGAAAACTGCTAACATGAAAACGACTGTGATATTTCCTAGTTCCCCCGAAAGGCCCACCCTCAAAAGGCTCTGATTGGTCAGCTAACATAATGTGTAGAGATTTGCTGATCGGCTCCATGTCACCAGGAAGCGTCCTGCTATAACATTACAGCACATCTGGCCATGCCCATTCGCTGCGCTGGGTGTATGCTTGTAACCTGAAGGGTTTATGACATCATTAACCAGGGTGTATTTTTTGTAGTCCCCAAACTTCATTTGCTGTAGGCTTTGCTAAGCTAACTCTGTAAAAGCTTCCTTCGCATTGAATTTTGAGCATGTTACATTCAGAGATGTTGTTACATCAGCTACATTACACATCAGCCAAAGTCTAAAATATGATATTGTACTGAACCATCCCTTTAAAAAACGCACAGTGTGAGCCAGGCTTCAGATCTGAAGCTTTAAATGCAAGGCTCCAGATGAACCACATGAACCTGGCTATGGCTTTGATAGCATTACATTACACTATCTAATATCAGCAGGAAAATATGCCAATAAAGCTCCGGTAACTAAACTGCACTTGATAAGTATGGTCCAAACCATAATGAAGAATACAAAAGGATCTGATATTGAAATGTTTCTTGACACATGGATTTGCATGTTTGTACACTGGGCCTTTTTTTTTGTCACACAATTTCCAATACTGCTGTTTTTTTAGACTTCTTGTGACTATAGGATTTAATTTTCCTTTAGAAAAAGTGGAAATTGAACTGCAGTCATGTTAATATTTGTATTGTCTGGGTGAATCTTAGAAAACATATGTATATATTTGGGTCATATTTTGCCAGAGAATAAGAACAACATGAAAAATTCTTCAATAATTTACATAATGCATTTAATTTGTGTGTATGCAACACAACACAATCTTGTTATTTTCTGTGATAGCTGAACAAAGTTATTAAATAAAAGATTTTATTACATTTGTTTTATTAAAATTAGCATCAATAATAAAGTATTTTATATTAATGTTGGTTACTGGCAATTGGGAAGATGGTTTAAATTCCCTATGAATCACCATAATGTAGCGCAACGGTGGCGTAGTGGGTAGCACATTCGCCTCACAGCGAGAAAGTTGCTGATTTGAGCCCAGGCTGAGTCAGTTGCTGTGTGGAGTTTGCATGTTCTCCCTGTGGTTGCTTGGGTTTCCTCTGGGTGCTCCGGTTTCCCCACAAGACATGTGTATGATTAAGTATGTATAGATGTCTCCCAGAGATGGGTTGCGGCTGGAAAGGAATCCGCTGCGCAAAACATATGCTGGATAAGTTGGCGATTCATTCTGCTGTGGTGACCCCAGATTAATAAAGGGACTAAGCCAAAAAGAAAATGAATGAATCCCCATAGGGCATTGTTTTAACATACAAAGTATGACCCACAGTATTTTTAGGAGATTCACCAAAGTCAGAAACCAAGCCATATCACAGATATCACTGTATATTCTCCAGATTTAAAATAATAAAGTCAACAGTATCAGGCATTCAGAAACCCAGTGAATCGGTGAAAAGCCAGACTGTTGTTGTTGTTTTATTATTATTATTATTTGTTTAGCTTGTTGTTCTTTGCATCTGCTGGAGGTTTGCCTTGATAGCAGCTTTCCTCCTGCTTGCTTCTCACAAATTAAGCTGAAATAGTTTTACTAGTTCAAAAAATTATCAGCAGAAATGCTCAGATTGAGCTTGTGTAAAACTATAATGCCATTTAGGTTTATTTGGCACTTATCAATATTTGAATCAGAGGTTTGACTTGAGTTGTAAGTATGAAAGGGATATATTCTAAACACTTATTTAAAGATTACGCTATTTAATAGTCTTGCTGATTTAACTGAGCCATTCTTTCAGTGTAATTCCTTTTTTATGTGCCATTCCCTTGTTTTGTATTAGTTTTCTTAGTTGTTCATTATGTAGTGTTTTGTCAGTAACATTTGGGTCTGTCATAGATGTATATGTAACCATCATTCCAATTAAAACATACTTCATTTTGGGATATAAGGGAAAACAAGTCATTCTTTAGTTCTGAACTTCCGTTCTGCTGCTGGATGTTTTGCAAAGCGGTAAAATAAGACCGTGTCTCCCCTGAGTCAGAACTAATACATGAACTATTGACAGTCTGTGGCATTATTTTGATGTGATTTAAAAATAGGCCTTTTAACATCTCCGGTTTGTTCTCCAGTACTGCACGTCTCCTAAAGTTTGTAGCATAGCTCATGTTCGTGTAAATAGGTTGTTCAATCCACATTTTGCAACTCTGGAAATAAAGTGCTACATTCCTATCTGATGCAAAACCGTACACATGTATTAAATGTAATGTAGTCAACCTGAAGAGCAATTTAAAGAATAAAAGTGAGGAAACCTACACGTCTTGAGTTCTCTTTTATATACATATAGGCCAACTGAACAACCATTTGATCAAATACATGTTTTAACTGCTCGCTAAGGCATTTTAACTACTATTTTAACGCAAATATCTAATTAACCAAGCTCACACAGTGATGAAGGCGGGCGGATTTGGCGCGGAAATAACTTGCGACTTTGACATCTATTCATATTTACATTATGCTCTGTTCATTCACTCGTTCACTACCATTCATAATAACTTACTGAAACAAGTTAGTTGAGATACTATATTGTATGCCATACCTGTTATATGTCGTGTTGTTGGAGTAGACGAGGGTGAAACACGAACGTCGAGTGTGTAGTACTTTTATACCTGCACAGGAAGCCGACCAAACTATTTGCTCTTTAGGGGAGGGGGGTGATTGATCGGTATTGTTTTGAATGGTTACTTGTAAAAGTTTTGTGTTTTCTATCATCATATTTTCGGGTTAATTTTTTTTTATGATATATTATAATGTGTAGTATTTATTTAGATGTAAATACTTTTATTAATATGGCATATAAGGTGAGATTAGTGAGTGCTCTGCATTAGTCAGTACAATACAACTTAAAGGAACTTTGGTAGGCTACTAGTCACCCAATGTTGGTTTGTGAGTCACAGTTAATCACTCACAATCAGTTTGTTTTCTTTTATGTGTTTTTTT